>PVIU01023849.1:6845-26714 GCA_004026605.1 Ondatra zibethicus | reverse complement strand
TTCTTCCATTGAGGGGCACCTAGGTTGTTTCCAGGTTCTGGCTATTACAAATAATGCTGCTATGAAGATGGTTGAACAAATGCTTTTGTAGTATGAATGGGCATCTCTTGGGTATATTCCCAAGAGTGGTATTGCTGGATCTTGAGGTAGGTTGACTCCCAATTTCCTGAGAAACTGCCACACTGATTTCCAAAGTAGTTGCACAAGTTTGCATTCCCACCAACAATGGATGAGTGTTCCCCTTACTCAACATCCTCTCCAGCATAGGTTATCATTGGTGTTTTTGATTTTAGTCATTCTGACAGGTGTAAGATGGTATCTCAAATGTTGATTTGCATTTCCTTGATCGCTAAGGAAGTTGAACATGACCTTAAGTATCTTTTGGCCATTCGAACTTCTTCTGTTGAGAATTCTCTGTTCAATTCAGTACCCCATTTTTTAATTGGGGTATCTAGAATTTTAATGTCTAGTTTCTTGAGTTCTTTATATATTTTGGAGATCAGAACTTTGTCTGATATGGGATTGGTGAAGATCTTCTCCCATTCAGTAGGATGCCTTTTTGTGTTAATGACAGTATCCTTTGCTTTACAGAGGCTTCACAGTTTCAGGAGGTCCCGTTTATTCATTGTTGCTCTTATTGTCTGTGCCACTGGGGTTATACATAGGAAGTGGTCTCCTGTGCCCATGTATTACAGGCTACTTCCCACTTTCTCTTCTGTCAGATTCAGTGTGGTCAGATTTATATTGAGGTCTTTAATCCATTTGGACTTGAATTTTGTGCATGGTGATAGATATGGATCTATTTTCATTCTTCTACAGTTTAACATCCAGTTATGCCAGCACCATTTGTTGAAGATGCTTTCATTCTTCCATTGTTTAATTTTAGTTCCTTTGTCGAAAATCAGGTGTACATAGGTTTGTGGATTAATATCCGGGTCTTCAATTTGATTCCATTGGTCAACGTCTCCGTTTTTATGCCAATACCAAGCTGTTTTCATTACTGTAGCTCTGTAATAGAGTTTGAAGTCAGGGATGGTAATGCCTCTGGAAGTTCCTTCATTTTATAGGATTGTTTTGGCTATCCTGAGTTTTTTGTTTTTCCATATAAAGTTGATTATTGTTCTCTCAAGGTCTGTGAAGAATATTGTTGGGACTTTGATGGGGATTGCATTGAATCTATAGATTGCCTTTGGTAGAATTGCCATTTTTATTGTATTGATCTTACCAATCCAGGAGCATGGGAGATCCTTCCATTTTCTGGTATCCTCTTCAGTTTCTTTCTTCAAAGCCTTAATGTTCTTGTCAAATAGATCTTTCACTTCCTTGGTTAGGGTTACCCCAAGATACTTTATACTATTTGTGGCTATCATGAAAGGTGATGTTTCTCTCATTTCCCTCTCTGCTTCTTTATTCTTTGTGTATAGGAGGGCTACTGATTTTTTTGAGTTGATCTTGTATCCTGCCACATCACTGAAAGTATTTATCAGCTGTAGGACTTCATTGGAAGAGTTTTGGGGGTCACTAATGTACATTATCATATCATCTGCAAATAACGAAAGTTTGACTTCTTCCTTTCCTATTCGAATCCCCTTGATCTCCTTATGTTGTCTTATTGCTATTGCTAGAACTTCAAGCACTATATTGAAGAGATCTGGAGTGAGTGGACAGCCTTGTCTTTTTCCTGATTTTAGTGGAATCGCTTTGAGTTTCTCTCCATTTAATTTGATGGTAGCTGTCGGCTTGCTGTATATTGCTTTTCTTATATTTAAGTATGATCCTTGTAACCCAAATCTCTCAAAGACCTTTATCATAAAGGGGTGTTGAATTTTGTCAAATGCTTTTTCATCATCTAATGAAATGATCATATGTTTTTTTCTTTCAGTTTATTTATATGATGGATTACATTGATAGATTTTCATATGTTGAACCAGCCCTGCATCTCTGAGATGAAGCCTACTTGATCATAATGGATAAATTTTTTGATGTGTGCTTGGATTCGGTTTGCCAGTATTTTATTGAGATTTTTGCATCAATGTTCATGAGTGAGATTGGTCTCTAATTCTCTTTCTTGGTTGCATCTTTGTGTGGTTTTTGTATCAGGGTAACTGTAGCTTCATAAAAAGAGTTTGGCAGTGACTCTTCAGTTTCTATTATGTGAAACACGTTAAGGAGTATAGGTATTAGCTCTTCTTAGAAATTCTGGTAGATTTCTGCATCTGGTCCTGGGGGTTTTTTTGGTTGGGAGGTTTTGATGACAGCTTCTATTTCCTTGCGACTTATAGGTCTATTTAAATTGTCCACCTGGTCTTGATTCAATTTTGGTATATGGTACATATCTTAAAAATGTCCATTTCTTTTACATTTTCCAGTTTTGTGGCATACAGGCTTTTGTAATAAGACCTAATGATTCTCTGAATTTCCTCAGTGTGTGTTGTTATGTCCCCCTTTTCATTTCTGATCTTGTTAATTTGCATGTTCTCTTTCTTGCTGATTTTTTTTTCAAAGAACCAGCTCTTTGTTTCATTGAATCTTTGGATTGTTTTCTGTGTTTCTATTTTGTTGATTTCAGCCCTCAGTTTGATTATTTCCAGTCTTCTACTCCTCCTGGGTGAGTCTGCTTCTTTTTTTTTCTAGAGCTTTCAGGTGTGCTGTTAAGTCTCTAATGTGAGCTTTCACCTTTTCTTTTTGTGGGCACTTCATTCTATAAACTTTCCTCTTAGCACTGCTTTCATAGTGCCCCATAGGTTGGGGTATGTTGTGTCTTTATTTTCGTTGAATTCAAGGAAGACTTTAATTTCTTCCTTTATTTCTTCCTTGACCCAGGGGTGGTTCAGTAGTTGACTGTTCAGTTTCCAAGAGTTTGTAGGCTTTCTGGGGGTAGAATTGTTAAATTCTAACTTTATTCCATGGTGATCCGATAAGACACAGGTGTTACTCTAAATTTTTTTTGTATCTGTGAATGTTTGCTTTGTTACCGAGTATGTGATCAATTTTTGAGAAGGTTCCATGAGATACTGAGAAGAATGTATATTCTTTCCTGTTTGGGTGGAATGTTCTATAGATGTCTGTTAAGTCCATTTGATTTATTACATCTGTTAGTTCTCTTATTTCTCTGTTAAGTTTCTCTCTGGTTGACCTGTCCATTGGTGAGAGAGGCGTGTTGAAATCTCCTACTATTAGTGTGTGGGGTTTGATGTGTGCTTTGAGTTCTAGTAATGTTTCTTTTACTTATGTGGGTGCTTTTATATCAGGGGCATAGATATTCAAGATTGAGACTTCATCCTGATTGTAGTGACTATTTCTAATAATGTTTTATATATTTCAAAATAAGTATAAAAGAATATCTTAAATGTCTTAACAATGAAGAAATAATGAATGATTAAGATAAACGATATACAAATTACTCTAATTATTGCATAGCATATATGTATTGAAACATCATATTGTACGAGCAAATTTAAATAAGCAATATATATGTTAATTCAAAATAAGACAAACAATTAGGCATATTAAACAAAGAACATTTAAAAAAGGAAACTTTCTATAAGACAGTCAATGCCCAGTTAATTATACTATTAAAATCTGCTTTTAAAAATATATTTCTTTCTATTATAGAATACTGAAATGAGTGTCATAATTATTTGTAAAATTGAAGCTAATTGCTATTTTAAAGATTTTATTACTGTGCGGTGCTATATTATTGACTTGTATCATTGCTGCTCAATAGTCTAAATGAAGTTTATTAGTCGCTCATGCTACTGTTTGCCAGCATTACTAAATTTGTGTATTAAGTTTCATTTCAATCCTGCTGTGCAAAGCCCATACTCTTAACAACTGTTTTTCCTGTTCGTTTTGTCATGAACAGCATGTGACATCTGCAAATAAACTGTGCATATTTTGAATATATTTTCATAATGTCACAAGTTCAAGAATTAATGTAGTAGTAACCCTTAAAGCTTATGTTGACAGACTCTCCCATTGCTTTCCTCTGAGCTTAACAGCTCATCTTGAAACAAACTCGGGAAAGTGCCATGATTTCATTAGAAATAGTGACTATCAAGAAGCATTGTTGACCTATTATCTAACAGAAATTTGGCATATACAGCTTCACATATTATGATCAATCACTTTACCTGACAGAAGACCAAATTTATTGAGAGTATATGAGAGACAGAGAGAGAATTTATGTATATTTTTATATATTCATACATTTTTTTGAGACACAGTGTCACTATGTAGCTCTAACTGGCCTAGAACTCTCTGTGTGGATCAGACTGTCCTAACACTCAATCGAGGCCTCTGTATCCTAAATGTTGGGATTAAAAGCATGAATCGCCACGCCCAACAGTATTATCTATCTATCTCTATCTGTCTGTTTATCTATCTGTCTATCTATCTATCTATCTATCTATCTATCTATCTATCTATCTATCTATCTATCTATCTATCTAATCTATCTATGCATTTGGGTTTTTGAGATATGGTCCTTCTGATTAGCATTGGCTGTCCTGGAACTCACTTTGTAGACCAGGCCAGCCTTGAACTCACAGAGATCTATTTGCCTAATGCATCCCAAGTGCTGGTATTAAAAGCATGTGCTACCAATGCCCAACTAAACCAACTGTATTTAGTGTTAGTATATTTCTGTCAGATTAGTGCAGAAGAACGTTTGAAGATTACTCTATTTAAAATCAGTCTTATTTAAAGGTGAAATGATAGTGGTTTTATATGTTTACACCTTTCTAGTAATTCAGAAGTTGTTTCTTTAATTGCTTGAAATGCTTGCTATAACTAAGGCTTTTAACCTTGAGATGCCTTCATTACCACGAATGTTAATATTGTCTTCGGGATTGCATTCTTTGCTATTAATATCTTCAGCAGAGAAACTGCACCATATCCAATGAGGGGGCTTTTTAGGAGCGATGTTTCCTTATGCTAAGCTCCATTTTTCTGCCTCTGCATTGCAGATTGCCTTTTCTATCACCTTCTAGGAGATTCATCTTTTTCAGAACATTACTCTACTTTGTTCATGCTTCATCTTGCTTACTGAGAATGTGTCTGTGTTCTTTTATGGTGGCAAGCTCCTCTCTCATGGTCTTTGAACTACTTTTTAGAAAATTGGTGGATGGTTAGTGCCAGGATCTTTTCTTTTTCTGACGCTTTGTGTTTCTAAGTTAAACCACTCTTCACCTTTGAGCTCTTTCTCCCTTCCTTCTCAGCAAGTGAAGTTAAATAGGAAAAACAGCATCACTAGGTGCCCTTTCTATTTAGAACTTCAAGTCTCATTATACTATGACTATTTCACATAGGAGGACTTGTTTTTTAGTTATTCCCTGAGCTAAATTATCATGAGTAATTTCTTAATAAGATGATCCTATGTTTTAAAAACTGTGCTGAAAACAAATGATCTGGAGGAAATAGACTTCACGTTTTTAATGACACCCTGAAATATTAGCTCAAATAACTGAAGTGTCAATTGAAGTTGGAACCTTGAAAAAGAAACATTGCTTTTAATTCTTAACCATGTGTGTGGATGAAGAACAGTGGCTAGTAAAATGTGAATTGGAAAACTTAGATCCGGAAAGAATTTATGTAGTAGTTTTGAATGATAGCTTTTACATATGATAGCAAAGTCATTTTTCATGTTAGTTAGAATTCCACTTCTGTGTAACAGAGCCTGAGGCTCAGTATTAGAAAATCAGCCTTCTGTCCAACTACATTGTCCTTCATAATGATTGCTTTTCTCTTGTGTTAATAATTAGTATTATATTTTTATTTTATTTTATTGGTTTTTCAAAACAAGGTTTCTCTGTAGCTTTGGAGCCTGTCCTGGAACTAGCTCCTGTAGACCAGGCTGGCCTCGAACTCACAGAGGTCTGCCTCCCAAGTGCTGGGATTAAAGGCTTGTGCCACCACTGCCCAGCTAGTATTATATTTTATAGGATCCAGCAATTTTGTTAGTGCTGTATCATTTTCTTGGTTGTCATTGGAAAGAGAACTATGAAATGAACACAAAATACTGATGATTAAAGCTGTTAATCAGAATAGATAAACTTATTTATAAAATTAAAAAATACTTTCACATGTTATGGATGTAATGTTTTTAGTTGCATACTTTAAAAAATTACATTAGGGCTACATAAGTCTATATCCTGTGCCAGATCCCTAGCACCTTCCCATTCTCTGGAGTCCCTTTCTTTTCTTTAATAAACCCTATTTCTATCACTGAAAAATAAAAGTAAGTGGCTGGAGAGATGGCTCAGTGGTTAAGAGCCCCAGCTGCTCTTCCAGACAACTCAGGTTTGGATTTCAGCACCACATGGTGGCTCACAAGCACCTGTAACTCCAGTCTCAGAGGCTCTGCTGCCCTCTTCTAACCTCAGCAGGAACCAGGCATGCATTCAGTGCATATGCATAAATTCAGGCAGAACACATGCATACACACACAATTAATGAGAAAAAGATAAATTACATTAGGTTTTTTTGTCCCTATGACATTATTACATTATGGTATTTTGTAGCCATTCCCCAGTTTACAAACTGACTTAGATCAAGATTTTCATTCATTTTTTTCAGTTTGAAGTATTTGTCATCTACTCTTTTCTCTGCAAAATGGCTATTATGAAGTATAGCAGGCTTGTCCACAAAACAAATTAATTTAATATTAGGTTACTAAAATAGGATACTTGGAAATGAAAAGAAAATATTACAACATATATATGCACAATATATGTGTGTGCATGTATGTTATACTACTTTATTATATACATTATATTATATGTCACATATGTTAAGTATTATATATTAAAAATAAACAATATACAATAAATAAGAGAGATAAATTGGTTTCTTTATTTTACATAAGCATATTAAGTATAGTATTCCTAAATTTCAACTTCTACATATAAATAGACAGGTATTTGTCTTTTTCGGTTTGTTTCGCTTTGCACGATATCCTCCAATAACGTTCATTTTCCTGAAAATGACATATTTCATTGTACCACACTTTATCTGTTCATCTGTTGTTGTACATCCAGGCTGATTCCCTGCCATGGCTATTGTGCATGGTGTTGTAGTAAAACATGGATGAACATACGTCTCTGTGCTAAGTGACGTATATTGCCTTGGGTATATACCTGGGATTGGCATAGCGGGGTCATGTGGTAGAAAGTTCTATCTTTAGTTTTTGAAGAGCTTCTACACTGGCTTCTGGAGTGGTGGGACTAATTAGTGTACATCCCCACCAGTAGTGTGTGAGTTCCTGTTCTTACGCCCATTCTAACAACATCTGTTGTCATTTGTTTTCCTGATGATTGGTACCCTGAGTGGGGTGAGATAGAATCTCAGGTAGTTTTGTTACTGAACTTGGGGGTCACAACTTGTGCCCAAAGCCATGTCTGCCCACAGGTCCTCAATAATCATTTTAAAGGGAAAGCAGAAAAAGGAGATTTATTCAGTGTAGCTGAATTGGGAAAGGAGCAAGGAGATTGATCAAGTCCCCCCACCATTTTGGGGTTTGAAAGTGAGATTAAAGTTTAAATAGAGGGCACATTTCAGTAGTCCCATTTGACCCTGCCCACCATTGAGCCAAGGTTTTCATCCATGCTGCAGTCTCATACTGTAAGGTGGCCTGACAAGTTGTTGGAACTGTGGGAAATCTCTTTTCTAGAGATAAATTTCCCTCTGGCTGGCCTTTCTTTTCTCCCAGCATGAGATTCCTGAGGAAATTTCAATGTCTTTGGTGTCCGTTGTCCAATAATCTGGTAGCTTGAGTGACACAAGTGTCTCTAGAGCATCCTGACTTCTCCTGGCCGCTTAGACTTTGATTTGCATTCCCCCCATGGCTAAGAATGTTGAATGTTGTTTGATACATTTATTGATCATGGCTAAGAATGTTGAACATTGCTTGATATATTTATTGATCTTCAGATCCTTTGTCTATAATTGGATTGGTTCTCTTAATAGTTTTACGTGTATCTTTATTATCCCTTTGTTCTTATTCAAAAGTTCTTTAACTTGTGTCTTGTGTCTTGCAAGGGAAACCTAGCGGGAAACAAATTTTACATCTTCTGTTCCTGTATTAGCTTGTTTGCTTGCATATGCTTCCATTTTCCAAGTTGGTTGAACTTGCCTTGGGGTTGTGTTTCTAACACACTAGAAAGCACCAATAAGAATTTCAAATACAGAATGGGTTTTGTAGACGACACTAAAGTGATAAATTTGCTTAGGAAACATAAGTCACAGAAGTGGAATTTAGCTCCTTTAGGAGCACTGCCTTCAGAACAGCCCAAAGATAAGTCAGCATGCTTACTAGGTCTATTTGGGTTACCCAAAATTTAGGGTGCTAGGGTGTAAATATTTACTCATCAGGATTGATCAGCCATTAGGCTCTGATTCTTGTAACAAAGGAGACAGCACTGACTTAAAACCAGCCACCAGTCACCAAAGAAGGGGCAGCTGGGGATGGGAGGCAGGTCTGCCATTAATCCCCTGTGCTCTTATCAGGAAAATATAATTCTGTCAGGTGCCCCAGTAACAACTATTTGAAAAAGAACAACACTGGCATACTTAAAATAATTCTGGCAATATGCAGTATCTCTGCTGTGTAAATCTCCCATCTGCGTAAGTGGTCAGACTTCCAGTCTCCTGTCTCTGTTTAAATTGTTTGAAATGTAACCTGGGGTCGGGACCCAAAAGAGATTTAAGGATGACAGTAGCGTATAGAAAATGCATCAACCTAAGGTGGATCTGAGCTAGCGATATCTTTTGGGTGTCGATTCTTATTTGGGCATTAGCTAAAGAGCTTTACTTCATCTCTAATAATTTGGAGTGATTGCTTACTGAGAAGGTGTATTATTTCTGTAACATGGGCGAGGCATAGTTGAGATTTTCAGATTCTTTTAGTCTCTACTTTTTCCCTTAAGAATATAAAGGCAGGTGTTCATTTGTTTAATCTGTACCAGGATCTCTTCGTATATAACACTGCTGCTTTAACAAACTAATACCACAGGTTTCTAATCAAATGTGCCCTGGAATTGTCAGATTATATTAATGAAGGTGTTTGGTGCAGCCAGAATCATTTGAATCCACAGCAGCAGCAAGGGCTAACATGTTAGTACTAATACAACTAGCAAAATTACAATATGGGAACTGTTTTGAGGATGGTTTGAAGGTTTCATTGTATGAAAATAACTTTTAATAATATAGGCCAAGGAAATAGAAGTAAAAATTTAAAGAACAATTTGAGATGAGCCTAGATGTGTTTGAGGAAATGTTTCTTGTTTTGCTGTTCAGTCCTTTTAAAACATAGATTTAGATGCTCTGAAGAGAAACTAGAGTATGTGCAGCCCCTTTAAATGAAGCAATACTATCTGGACTAGTTTGTTGTAATTCTGTTTTCATGTGTAACTACTTGGGAATTTTGGCCATATTTTCAGATGAAATTAGATAACTTAAGATGAAATTTGAGTTATTCCTACTTAAAGAATTCTTAAAAGAAGCTTTAAGTATTATTTAAAGTGCATGGTATTCTATCATATACATAAGTTACATTATATGCTATTGTTTGTATCCATTTCTAAAATACTAACCCGATTTAAACATCTGGAGATTTTCTGCCTGTGGCACTACTAAGAATCAGGACTGAGAAGTGGGTCAGAGCAAGCAAGAATAAAGTAATTCTGAATTGTACCACAACTATTCACTCTTTGCCAGCAGTTTTAATCTGTATATATTGTTAACTGTTCAAGATTTCAACTCTTTTTTAATTTAATTTTTTAAAGAAAACAAACTATGTTTTTTTCATTTTACATACCAATCCCAGTTCCCACTCCCTCCCCTCCTCCAGTACTTGAGGGAATGGGATAGTTGAGATGAAGGACAGAGATGGAGAGCAAGGAAACAGATATTTGGATTGAGGGAACCATTATGGGGCTAGCAAGAAACCTGGCTCTAAAAAAATTCCCAGGAATCCACAAGGATGACCCCAGCTAAGACCCTAAGCAATAGATGAGAGGGTGCCCAAACTGGCCTTGCCCTGTAGTCAGACTGATGATTATCTTAAATGTCACCATAGAACCTTCATCCAGCAAGTGACGGAAACAGAGGCAGAGACCTGCAGCAGAGCACTGGACTGAGCTCCCAAAGTCCAGCTGATGAGTGGGAGGAGTGAGAATATGAGCAAAGAGGTCAAGACCGTGATGGGTTCACCCACTGAAACAGTTTACCTGAGCTAAAGGGAGCGCACCAACTCCAGGCGGACAGGGAAGGAAACAGCATAGGTCCAAATTAGACCCTCTGAATGTGGGTGACAGTTGTGTGGCTGGGGCAGATGGCAGAGCCACTAGCAGTGGCGCCAGGATTTATTCTTACTGCTTATAGTGGCTTTTTGGGAGCCCTTTCTCTTTCAATAGATAACTTGCTCAGCTTAAATATAGTAGGGAGGGCCTTGGACCTTCCCCAGAGCAATGTGCCTTTTACCCTTTCTGAGGAGTGGATGGGGGGGAGGAGTTCAGGGGGTAGGTGGAGAGATTTCAACTCTTATCCCTATATTCTGCACATATTTGATAAAAATTATTTCCTAATACGTGTTTCCCCTGTATCCTGCTTATAAGGAATAAGGTTCTAGGAATTTTCTGTCCTAACAGAAAATTTTCTTATTGCATCTTGAATATTTGTAATACTGATTTTACTGGGTCTTTACATTACTGTGTGCCCGCAGTGTGGTGCCTGTTGTATAGAGGCTATAGAAAATAGTCCTTTGATAAGGAAGATGACAATTCAAAAGTTTGTAAGAAATTTCTCTGACATTATTTCAAAGGTAGGAACTATTTGTATTGATTAGGTTTTCTGCTCAAGTCTTTTCCAGTCCTGTGGGTTACTGATATCTAGAAGGCATTCTCTAAATGCCCCTAAGGAAAAGGTAGATTTCTTTTCTCTTGTCATTTTAGTAATGTTTTTTTCTCATTGGGTATTATTGAAGATGGAGGGGGCAGAGCAGTAGGAAGAGAATTAAATGTCATAATCTTGATTATTATTATTATTATTGAGATAAGGTCTCATTCTGTAGCCCAGGCTGGCTCCAAACTCATGGCAATCCTCCTGCTAGTCCACAGAGACCCATGTAATAGGATTATAGTTGGACACCAGCATGCCAGACTCTACGAAACATTTATGTAGCTTGTTGGTTTTCCATCTCTATTGTTGGACTATTTTACCTTCTATTTAAATGCTTTCACTTGGATTTTGTTTATGGGGAGATAGAGAGCTCATTTTGTAGCTCAAGTTTGCCATGAGCTTGTAAGCCATTTCTGCTTCCTAAATGCTAGAATCACAGACATATATCACTACGCTTGCCGCATGCTATAATTTTAGATTTAATTGGGTAAGTAATTGCTGGCGGTCTTGTTTTAACATCTTAAATACCCATTTTTGTTTATTTTATTAGTGGTCATATCAATAATGATAGAAATGTTCATTTTTGAGAATTTTGTTGTATCATTAATTTTAATTTTTACTTATCCCTACTGGTAAATATTTTCAAAAGCACAAATTACCTTAGTTTCTTACTTACCTTAGGAAGCCAATTCATCACTTTAAACAGTAATGCCTTTCACCTAGTACCATTTGGATAGTCAAATATGGAATACTACTCTACTAAATGCTATTGAAGGTTTTTATGACCCATCAACCTTCCACTTCTACAATAGTATTAAAATATATTTTATGTTAGAAATCAAAGGTATTGGTACATTGTTAAACTGTGCATTTCTAGAACACCAGTATTTATTTGCATTGTTTGGTGTTGGTTTATTTTAGATATTTTTAATATATAACTACCAAATAAAATAAGCAATTAGACATTTTTATGATTTTTATACCAATCAGTTTTCTTAGGGCAAACATTGCCATCAGCTCTCTACCCACTGCGAAGCCTTCCAGGCTGGAAAAAATAGCTCCTAACCCATACTCACATAGAAGACCCTGGTAAAACTCAAGCTTTTGTTAAACCCCACGAGCCACAAAAAGATTCCTGGAAAGAAAACAGGTGGACAAGGGTGAAAAAAGATGAGAAATGGTGGAGTGAGATTTATTGGTGTGAATTGTATACATGTACTAAATTGGGTACCAACATAATTTAATTAAGTTACTAAACAAAATAGAACAAATAACTTGACTATAATTGAATAATACGGTTTTCCTAAAATTTCTACCAGTTTTCCGATTTATCCAGTTTTCTCTTAAGCATATAACACATCTCTTAGCATTGCAGTCATGAGGCTAATGATACATTGATGAATTTTATGTTACATGTTAAGCATACACTATGACGAAAGTTAAGAAACACACAGATGCATTGGAGCCTTTTCCTGTCTTTGTGTTATATAAACACATAGAAATATTTGTGTGGTGGGCTTGCTGTGTGTTTTATGTCTTGTATTATATTTGCTGATATTCTTTTACGATAATTCCATTTTGACCTATTAGTTATTAGAACATGGCTAAGAGACCCTGCTGCAGAGGAACTACTTCACTCAATTCTCCCCTTCGCTTGCTCTCCACTCTGAGGCATATTGCAGTCAATGCTGGGAAAATTATTCTGTGCTCTCTTTTTTACTTCAGCTAGTGCTAGTAGAGTGTGTTAGTACTAACAGAATAACTAAGGAAAGTTACACTGCCAAGATACTAAAAATAGGTTCCCCCAAACTCATCCTGCATGAGTTTTAGTACAGATATGTCCCTCCTGCCCTCAACAAATTCTCTGGCTTATATTTCTGTATAAATATATGAAAAATAACTTTGGCTAGAAATAATTGTGCTGTTAAGTCATTTAATATGAACACTAACTTTGAAAAGAATTAGTATGAAGGATAGTAACAAATGATGCCTCTACACAAAAGGGAAATAAAAGAATTGGATTGTAGACATTTTTTGTGACCTGCTAATCAATCATGTGTGCTACTTTGAAGAACCAAGAAAAAAAAACTGACTTGACTATAATTGAATAACACGGTTTTCCTAAAATTTCTACCTAGCAATAATTTCATCAGCATTTGGGAGAAGGATAGTTTTTTGAGGAAGAAAAGCTTAATTATTTTGGACATAGTCAATGTGAAATGTTTCTTAGGTTAACTGATCAGTTTTGCTTAGTAAACTTTTGCTGAATCAGGTGAAGGTTGTTTGGACCTTCTTCACATCTTTATTCACCTCAATGAGAATCTCTGTTTGCATCTCTATGGACTTGACAAAGCACTCTTCCTCTGAAACAAGTTTCTGTGATCAAAGTGTAGCTGTCTAGAAAGCAGCCATGTTTTAATTTTCCTATTGGATTCCTAGGTTAACTTGGACAACTGTGTTGAAGTTGGACGCATTGCCAACACCTACCATCTGACTGAAGTGGATAAATATGTCAACAGCTTCGTCTTGAAGAATTTTCCTGCATTGCTGAGCACTGGGGAGTTCCTGAAACTCCCCTTTGAGCGTCTTGCCTTCGTGCTTTCCAGCAACAGCCTTAAGCACTGCTCTGAACTAGAGCTCTTCAAAGCTACCTGTCGCTGGCTTCGCCTGGAAGAGCCCAGAATGGACTGTGCCGCCAAGTTAATGAAGAACATACGATTTCCGCTGATGACACCACAGGAGCTCATTAATTACGTGCAAACGGTAGATTTCATGAGAACTGACAATACTTGTGTCAACTTGCTTCTGGAAGCCAGCAATTACCAAATGATGCCATTTATGCAGCCAGTTATGCAGTCAGACAGGACTGCCATTCGGTCTGACACCACTCATTTGGTTACACTCGGCGGAGTCCTGAGACAGCAGCTGGTTGTCAGTAAGGAATTGCGCATGTATGATGAAAAGACCCATGAGTGGAAATCTCTAGCACCCATGGATGCCCCAAGATACCAGCATGGCATTGCTGTCATTGGCAATTTTCTCTATGTCGTTGGCGGGCAGAGCAATTATGATACAAAAGGAAAAACGGCTGTTGATACAGTGTTTAGATTTGATCCTCGCTACAATAAATGGATACAAGTTGCATCTTTAAATGAGAAGCGCACCTTCTTCCACCTAAGTGCTCTCAAAGGATTTCTGTATGCAGTTGGAGGGCGAAATGCTGCTGGGGAACTGCGTAAGTCTGCATACTTATTGTTTTTTAATTTCTTTTTTTATTGATTTTTATTGAGCTCTACATTTTTCTCTGCTCCCCTCCCTACCTTTTTCCTTCCCCTTCAATATTCCCCCAAGGTCCCCATGCTCCCAATTTACTCAGGAAATCTTGTCTTTTTCTACTTATACATAGAATACATTTTTTTCTTTACCCAGAAATTTGTTTTAGATCACAAAATAAACAGTTGTAGAAATTTAAAGACAAAAATATACCTAGGGTTGCATTTGTAAACTATTTTTCTAAGAAAATATCAGATATCATCTATATATCTTATTTCAGCACATATTGTTGGCCAAGGTCCAAATTATATCTAATACGTAGTTTGTATTGCAACAACTATAATACACACGCAGACACACACACACACACACACACACATAAAAACACACAGAGTTTTCATATTGAAAGGTCAATTGGAAAGTATATTCAATTAATTTATATTCTAATAGTGCCTAGGCAGAAGTTTGGCCTAACTCTTCATTCTCCACTTTTAAAAGCCCACAAGCTACGGCACTTACTAGGTCAAGTTCCTTTACTGAGGCCTGGCTCTTATTTCTTCATTTCCAGAATTGATACCTAGTAGAGGTCACATAGTAAGATGATATTCTTCTCAGAGTAAATACGAACAGTTCATTTGGTATTATGCAAAACTGATTAACTTTGATAATTAAGATCTGTGACTGCTAGTTTCCATAATTACTCTCCTCCTGAAAGATCAGACAGGTCTCACCATTGTGTACTTCTGTCTTCCTAACTTCACATTGGTTGCGAGTCTATTTTAACAGATATATTTTGGCTATATAAATTAACCACATAAGGTATATTTTTCTTACTTTGTATTAAATGTGAATAAGACAATTTTTCCTATAATGAATGCCAGGGATACCACATTTTCTATCTGTCACCACTGTTATTGTTTAATCTTTTTTATTTTCTAACAATATGTATTTTAAAAAGTGTCTACAAAGAGTTTTTGTTGGTTTAAAGTTGTTTGGTGGGTTTTATTTGTTAGTGGTTGTTACTGCTGTCCCAGTGTGGGATCTCAAACTCAGAGTATTTTATATGGCAGCCAAGCACTGTACTACTGTGAGGTATAGTCTTTTGATTCTCCATAGAGTTCTTGAGGTATCCCAAGCTCCATATTGTCTGTCATGGCTTTAAATACTTATCAGAATCTTTTTTCCTAGTATTGTAAGAAGTAAAAGAGACTTTCGTAATCTATAGATGAAGCTATTTATTGGAGAGAACAACTACTCTCACTTCTATACTTTCCTATGTATTGAGCACTTTCGTATTAGTGACATGGCCTTAATGTTACCAAGCTTTTCGCTCTCATTTCTCTCCTTTGGAATTATGATAGTTTTTATAGGACCAAGCTCTATAGATTTGGGAGGGCCTAGATAGCATGATTATTAACTGTGCTAGTTTCCCAATTTATTTCATTTGTCAGCCTTCTAAAAGCATCAGCCCCTCATGCCCTTAATGTAGAACTGACATGTCAGGTCTCCTTAGCTTAACCACACACCTTATCTTCATTGTAGTGTTGTAAGTTTATGCCATCTGAAAATGTCTAGACAGTACAAGTGCTGATTTTGTGATTTATTGGAAAAGTAACTACAATAAAGATAGTCTTCAAGAGTTGACAGAACTCTAGATAGCTAACCCTGGCAATTGGTGGTCATTTTGAAAAGTCTGTTCACACATGAGATGGGTCCCTTTCTTGGTACTTTCATGTTAATGTGATCATCCCTGTGAATATGCAGCCACTTTATTTTCATTACATTGTCCCTAATATTAATTAGAAGTATCATTCTTCTGGGAATTATACTCTGTAAGCCAAAGAGTATCATTAAGTAAAACTAAGACACTAGAAGTTTCCTTTTTGTCATGCATCCTGCGTTCTGTTTCTCTTATGTTGTGCCTGGAGAGTAACAAGAAATAAGTGAATGTGTTGGTCAGATGGCATAGGAATAGACTACCTTGAACATGCTTTGTACGTCTAATTAGAGAAGGTTGCATTTATATATTTATAAATATGTATATAGACACACACACACATATATGAACAGTTAAAGAGATAAAGGCCATAAATTTGAAAGCAAGGTAGGGTGCATGGGATAGGTTGGAAGGAAGAAATGGGAGAAAAAAGATGTAATTATATTTACTTTAAAAAATGATTTTAAAAATAGGCCTGTTGGTACTGCTAGACGATGACAAGGCCGAATGGCGCATGCTTGAAGTCTTTGGGCTTGAGATGCTGAGGAAGGATGATCCAGAGGTCAAGATCCAGAGGTCAAGACCAAACTAAATCACATAGTGAGACCCTGTCTCTCTCTGTTTTCGAAACAGGGTTTTTCTGTGTAGCATTAGAGCCTGTCGTGAAACTCACTTTTCTAGAGCAGGGTGGCCTTGAACTCACAGAGATTTGCCTGCCTCTGCCTTCCAAGTGCTGGGTGCACCACCACACCTGGCTGAGATGCTGTCTTTAAAAAGTTTTCACAAAGCTTAACCTAAAGATACATAACTACTTTAAAATATATTATATTGTATTATCTAACTGAGATGCTATAGATTGATTTTAGTCTTATTTCACAAATTGCATTTTTACAACTGTTTGTCTGGTTACAATACAGGTATTAACCTGCCTTGTTACAAGGCTGCTGTAGTGCATGCCTTCAATCTCAGGCAAAGGCAGGTAGATATTTATGAGTTCGAGGCTAGCCTGATCTACAGAGAGAATTCTAGGATATAGAGAAAGGACAGACAGGACAGACATGGCAACCAGGGCGTGGGGGGTGGAGATGGACAAATCTCCCATCATTTATAACTTATAAAATTATTCCTAAACTTTTGTAGGAAATGATTATTTCCCAATCAGTATCACTGTCAAATACATTTTTATTGAATATTTTAAGGTACAGTATATTGGAGTTTTTAAAATTATATGATTGACACACTAAGTGCATTTAAATTGAGAGTCTTGATTCCGGAAAAGACTTCAGGCCAGAAAGATTTCCCAAAGCTAAACTCAAGATTTTCCTCATTTTCTGCCCCTGACTAGCACTCCTTTGGAGCTCTGCCTGTAGTCCGTAAGTGAGCGGGAGAGTAGACTACCTCGTCTTGTCCTCTGTCGTTCTGTTGAGATAGCCAGATTGGATCTGTTTGTCCTTGGTTTTCCTCTTCCCAGTGAACATAGTGAGTTCTCTTGAATTCTGTCCATTAATCTCTCTATATAAATTTAATACATATAAATTTAAATACAACTTGCATTGGTTGCCCTGTCTAGTTTTGCTGCTGGCATTGTTTTTGCACCAAAGAGGTCTAAAGAAAGTCTTACATAAACTTCTGAGTATTCCAGACAGAGACTGGATGGGTTTTATTGTTGTTCTTTCTTTGTTGGAATTCCCCTTATACAGACTTGCCAGCATCTCTTCCTGCAAATGAGCATCTCCTTTTTCACTCATTAAATTTCCACACTCACATGCCTATGTAAATAGAAAAGGTGATGGGAAGATGGCAAGACAAGGAGATTGGTGGGGAAAGTCTCTTAACGATTTAATGGGTTCATTAGTGCCAGTGCATTTTGTATTCTTCATAGACACAATATCCATTGCCCATGCATAATTATAAAAAGAAAACAGTTGCAAACTTTGTAAGTCATGATAGATCATTTTAATATACTGGGCCTTTTAAATTTCTCTCATGGAGTGTTAGGGGGTGGCTAAGGAGAAAAATATCTAAGCCTGTAGTACATAAAACAAAGACTGTATACCTGCATGTCTGATGTATTGCTGGATTATAATTCCTTGGAATTCTCCTTTCCCTGATATTGGTTGCAATAGGAAAGTAGGATAAGTGTATAGGAGCTGCAACTTAAGTGAAAAGGGATTCTTTTATTTCTGGCATCTTTCAGAATAGTCCTTTGGTTCTTCTTTTCCAACCTTTTAAGCATGTAATGTACTATAAGAAATTGGCCTTCCATTGAGGTTTTCTATTTTGAAGACTATAATGGCTCAGATTCTTTCACTTCAATTACATATTTCAAAAAAGTTTTCAAATGATGAATTAAAAAGAAAAACATGTTAAAATTTCAAATAAATATGCAGTAAAATTACTAAAATATATTGAATGAGCCCTATATCCTAATTACTAAACAATACCCTCAGGCTCTGGATCCAGAATCTGTTAGGACTTGCCCTGAATCTTGAGAGAATCATCTCAGAAAATGAGGGTCCCTGAGACAAAAGAAATAAGCATCCTAATTATAGTTATACACCAGAACCTTAGACCACTGAAGTCGAGTTTCTAGTTTAGGGGTCAGGACACGTCTGTCAAGTCTCAGAAACTCTATTTGTAGCTTTGTGGGGTATTAATCCTCTGTCACAACTAATGACCTCTTGTAGAGCAAAAGCAACTGTAGACAATTTATAACCAAATATTTGAGCCTCAGTTCCAATAAAACTTTATTTATGACCACCAAAATTGTAATTTCATATCATTTTCATGTTACAAAATAGTCCTTTAGTTCATTTTTCCAATCCTTTAAAATATCTACCTGTCTAGATACGGTTTTTTAAGATAGGGTTTCTCAGTGTAGCCTTGGCTGTCCTGGAACTAGCTCTGTAGACCAGGCTGGCTTTGAACTCACAGAGATCCACCTGCCTCTGCCTCACGAATTCTGGGATTAAAGGCATGTGCCACCACCTCCCAGCTCCCAACCTTTAAAACATTTTAAAGTCATTCATATTGCTATATTGTAGGCCATACAGAAATGGGCAGGGAATGAATTTTGCTGACAACTACCTTGCATTTTCCCGGGTGCTTATGGTTGTAACCATTACTTTATGGTTCAAGCCCCTAGTCTTTTACTAACTCTGCCGTCCTCTGCTTGTCAGTCTTATGGACAGTATCTGTATTTACTTATTGCACAAAAGAAGACAGAAATGAGGACAATGTACATCAGATTTTGAATCAGCTGCATTTTATTTTCATAATGAACACTTAATTGATTTTCCTAATAAAAACAGTTGCACACAGAGGAACTTTAAAGGTTGACAGTAAGGCTAAGGGAACTTAAATATATAAAGGAAATTGATGGCTCAGCTGAAAAAAAGGAAGTTTTGGGTTGATGGGCAGTTACCCAGTTACTGAGATGAATTCCCATCGTGCAGTGAGAGGCTCCTGCATGAGAAACTATGGATGGATTCTTATAACCCCTATTAGAAAAATGCAATTAACTTACTGACAGAGGAACAGCATTATCTTATCATGTAGGAAAATATTAACAACTACAGAGATTAGCTATTTAATTTCTAATGCCACCATAAAAAGAATAAGAGGAAAATAACGGAAACTGCATCAAGACAGGTGGAATGAGATATAGGAAAGGGCAGTTATAATGGAGAAGCTTCAAAGTTCAAGGAAAAAATGTTGCATTAAGAGAACCATATAGCTAGTCAGGAGAAGGTGATACCTGGAAGTCTTTTTAAAATCCCCTGCTGACTGAATGAGCATATGATCAAACCAGACTCTCTGAATGTGGCGGCGAAAGTTGGCAGATGGAGAACCCATCAACAATGACACCAGGACCTATCTCTTCTGCATGTATTATTATCTTTTTGAGAACCGAGTCTTTTTGAATGCACTCCTTCCTAGGCCAGGAGGGATGGGGGTGGGCCTTGGACTTCCAACAGGGCAGG
>PVIU01023848.1:0-26620 GCA_004026605.1 Ondatra zibethicus | reverse complement strand
TGCCTCTTGCCTTCGCCCACCCCCACCCCCACCCCTACTTCCACCCTTATCCCCACTCCTGTGCTTCCAACTTTTGCCCAGCGATCTTGTTTGCTTCCAACTTCCAGGAGGATCTATATATGTTTTTCTTTGGGTTCACCTTGTTCTTTGGCTTCTCTAGGCTTGTGAGCTATAAGCTTAATGTCCTTTGTTTATGGCTAGGGTCCACTAATGAGTGAGTACATACCATAATCATCTTTTTTGGGTTTGGGTTATCTCACTAAGGATAGTGTTTTCTATTTCCATCCATTTGTATACAAAATTCAAGATGTCATTGTTTTTTAAAACCACCACAGCAGGCAACAGAACCCAGGATGCATTAGATACAAATAGGAAATTTTCAAAGAACAGATATAATAGAAGTTATTCTTTTAAAAGAAAGGACTAAACACAATGGTGACATAAAGCAAGCATCCAGTGTCAGCTCAGTATGTGTTGCCTGTTCCTATGTCATCAAAATATCTTGTTCAGTCTTTCAAGAACGACTGACAGCCGTCAGCAGAGTCTCTTGCTTGTATTGCTTCCCTCTCCAGCGTTCCTTTCTCATCCCTTTTCTACTCTCCCTCACTTCTGCCTTATCTTGTATTGTAAACACAGGTCCAGAAGTCTTCCCTGTCTGCTGTGCAGTGGCCCTACCCTCTCATTGCTGAGCAATGCTCCAGGACCCCAGTGGATGCCAGGGGTCATAGATATCTTATTTTTATCATATACATATAGTCATGTTTAAATTATACAGTAGACACTGTGAGATCGGCCATGACTCTGCAGGGTAAAGCAGTTCACAGAGGATCTTAGCAGCCTCCTAAAAGATTGTTTTCTCTTACTCTGTGGATTCCGACCTTTCACTCACAAAGAGACATTTAGCGGTATTTCTCAGTAGCTTCATGCATGCGTATACTGTGTTTTGGTCACTCTCACCCCTATACATTCGTACTATCCCTAAACCCATGCTTCTGGCCAAGTCCTGTTCCTAAGTTCACGTTGTTTTCTCTTCTTTGGTTGGCTTGTGGTGGCCCACTGAGTGTAACCAGGGCTCCCTGCGTGAGCATGAGTGGAGGGTGATTTACTTGAGCATGGGTAAATTATCAGTGGTCCACCATTGAGGAAAATGACTCTCCCTCTCCCAGCAGTAATAACTGCCAATAGCTTTTCCGAGAGAGGAGAGGGCTCATGAGCCCCTCCCTGAGACAAATGTGAACCCTGTAGGCTCTGCATATAAATTCTCCAAACTTGAACTCTCAGACAGCTAAACGAGTTGTTAACATTAGTTTTAATTACTAGGAAGAAAAACATGCTGCCCGACAATTACATCACCCTTGCAAATGTGTTCCATGCAAGAAATGATCAAATCCCGCCAGCAAGAGAAATCCACCACTCTACAGTCCACAGTCAAACCTCTCCTGCTCACTCCACGCATTCCACGTGAGCCTTCCTTGTATGGTCCTCTTGCCGGTGGCAGTTGGCCAGAGCACAGCTGACTGCTGAATCGTGAAAGCCCTACAGAACACCGCCAGGGCTCCATCCCTACCTGGAATCAGGAGTTAGGCACCTGTAACCACTTCCATCAGTGCGCTTTGCTAACCTCCATATTATTCTTGAATGAGGCACAGGGGTGAATCGGGGTGTTTGTTAGATTAGATCTGGATAAAGTGGGACGAGCTCTCATAGTCATCTTTCATCTTAGATTTCATACTAAAGTGACAAATTCATTCTCTGCATCTTGTACCACAGACAAGACTATCACAGGCAGACATTCAAAGCACACTGGCTTATTGTAATGCAATTACTGGTATCTTGTGTCGTCAAGTGTGAAAACTCTGATTTAGAAATCTGCGTCAATCAAGATTACCCGAGGCTTTCTAGGGAGTACAATTCTGCCCACCATCTGGATCAGCTTTCCTGGAGGAAGAACAGGTAAAAAGGAAGTAGGAAGCCACAGAGCCCAACACAGAACTGAGAGAGTCAGGTCCATTCTGAAGTCAGAAATTGGTTTGGGGGTCCATGACTTTATTGATAAAGGACATTTGTCCTAGAATAGTTATTACGTTGATCATAAGAGAGAACCAAAAGTTACTAACATAAAGTTCGCCTCTACATGAGCCCAGTTTCTTTGGATGGCAGAGATCGTTGACATTTTACAGGTTGACCCAGGCTTCTGCCTCCAAGATGATAGCAGGGACATACCTGCACCTCCGTATCCATCCTCCAAAGGGCAGAACAACTTAGAAGATCTCAATTTTGTTGTTAAGGAAGAAAAGTTTTATCTTAGTTATAGTTTCAGAGATTTCTATCTATGTTCAGTTTCCTTCTTTGCCTGAAGGCCTGTTGACAAGCCAGGAACTACAACAGCATAAGGGGCAGAGTTCACCTCCGGGTGGCCAAGAGCACAAAGACTATCAATGCTAACATGATTCACAGCTTTCAGATGTCTACTATTCAGCTATTATTTATTATCATTCTCATTTCCAAAAGTTCTCATACTATATTTTGGTTTCAACGAATGTTCTTGAACTTCAAACTTCCTCCTTAGCTTCCACTTTCAGTAGTTGCTGTCCCCTTAGGCCTACAATAAGAAGCTTCAGTAGAGATGAAAAGCATTAAAGAACCCTTGCCTTCAGGAAGGAATATCTGCCTCGTAGCCAATCCTGGCATTGTGGGCATTAGAGGTTAGAGAGCCCCTAAGATACATATTTTAAATTGAATTTGTCAGTGCTTAGCACTACAACGACTATATCTCACTGCCACAAAAATATTTCTGGGTCCCAGCCAAGAGCTCACTTACACAGAGCAAGGTGTGATAAAACTAAATTCCAATTCGGTGAACAAGGGCAGAGTTTGTCATAAGTAAATTTATGGATGTTATTCACGCGGTTTTCATCTGTACTCTCCTGCTGCTCTGATAAGACGGGATAGTGCTTGGACCTAAAGTCTGTAAGATGCAGGTAATGAAACAGCTTGACTATTACTACATTGGGGCAGAGATGGATAAATAACTATGTAAACCCTGGGCTGTTGGAGAGAATTTAAACTTTTATTTTATTATAATTGGTAACACTTATCATGTCCCAGATAGGTATGAATTAAATAGGAACCAAGCCCATTTCCCCATGTTTCGCCTTTTCTTCCATGTTTCATTTCATGGCTGCTATAAAAACATAAACTCACTAGCTCTCCCTTTTGTCAAGTGTGAGTCCCAACCTCCTCCAATGGGTTCTTGAACCCTCGTCTGAGACCTAGGCTCTTCAGCACCAAAGGGTACTGTAAAATCATTTCTAAGGTCATAATTGCTCACTGTGAAATTTTCTCCATAAACAGCTTTTGAGAACAAATGCGGGTGTTTTAAAAGAAAGAATAAATTATACTGTCAATTCATTATGATTTTACCTATTTTAAAAGGGGAAATGGAGGAAATTCCAGCATTAAAAATCAAAATATTCCAGACACTTTTATATAAATATCTATAATATTTAAAAGAAATCCAAATAAGCAGAGAGAAAGAGAGAGAGAACACAGAGTGGGGGAGAATGAGAGATAGAGAGAAAGAAATAGAGAGACAGACAGAAAACAAAAACTTCCAGGCAGGACTCTCTCTGTAAAGGAAACAAAGGATCTGTCTTTTCATGAAGCCCAGAAGTGTATCTTCTAGACTATTTCCCTATTCTTGGATGAGCTTGACCATTAAAAAAGACTTCTTGACAGTAACATTGTATGGTACTAATTCCAAATTACAAACAAAAAAAAGCATATTGATAATGGAAAAAGCATATTGATAAATTAATTCACTATGGAGGAAAAATAGTATCATTCCCATCATCCAGAAGGAACTAGATCAATGAGAATCCTTCTACTGATGTTGTGTTGAAGTGCATTCCGAGTTGACATCTTTCCCTGATGCTGCTGTCTATAGTAGTGGAGCAGTTGCAGTAGGTTCCCAAAGGTGTCCGGTGGAAGTCATCCTATCAGCGCAGAGAACTGTCCTCACAGGAAACCAAAAGGCATGACATCCATACGTAGTATTTCTACAAGTCATGTCAGAGTCAGCCCTTCCTTAAGTAGATTTCCCATGCAAAAGCCTGAGCAGCCAGCGAAGCTCCCACACACAGCTTTAAAAGTGCTCATTAAGGCAAATTATTTCCTCTTCCTTTATTAAAGAGCTCTCTTTTCAATGATTTTTTTTTAATTTCAAGAGTAAAACCACCTTAATTGGCCACCATAGTCCAGCACCCTTTCCTGGGAGAGCTTTTTGAATGCTATACAGGCTGTGGTGGTTTGGAGTCATAGAAATGGTGTTTTTTTTTCTATCATTTGAATATCATAGAGGAGAATAACAAAATATGAATGATTTTTCCTCTCATTTGGAAGTTATTAGTAGAGTTTCCTTTGTTCCATTGAGAGAAGAAAATATGAAGTTACAGTGAACCCATATGGCCAGCAGAAAAACCCCCATTTAATTGCTTTATTGCCAGAAATGTTAAATAACTTCCTGAAGAGGCAGTTCAAATGAAACATATGGCAGCCATTAGCAAGGGACCCTAACAAACTCAAAAATATTCTTTCTGTGGGAACTTTCTCATATCATAAGCAACAATCATATTTGGTATATTCATTCCATAAACGTTTAAACACCTACTTTACACGTGGGTATATACATCCATCTTCCATGAGAAGTCTCTGGTAATCCAAAGAATAAAAGTTGGACACATTGGGACCTCAACACGAAGACCCAACTGTCCTCATCATGCCCACCTTGGAAGTCAAGGGTAAAAAGACAATCTCCTACACAATGCCTCCTTCCCAAGTATCCAAAGTCTGAAAGCATTACATTTCCACCTGGATAAACTTTTCTAAGATTTATTCATATTTTTATTAATGTGTAGATTCAACATATATGGGTACCCCAGGAAGCAAAAAAATGGTGTCAGATTAGTTATTCAATGTAATAAATTAATTATTCAATAGATGGGTGTTAGAAATCAAATTTGGAACCTCTGTAAAAAATCCCCAAGTGCTCTTAACTACTGAGTCACCTCTCCAGCCCTGTACCTGGGTACTCTTAATCATCTACTACCTAATCATTTCCTTTGACACCATACCAGGGATAGACCTAACCACTGTCACTCAATATTCACTATATGGAATTATTTTTTGTTTTTTCATGTGTCTTTTCAACTATGTTGTGCATTCCACACTAAAAAAAAGTTGTTAGATTTTTATACCCAAGATGTCGCCAGACATGTAATTAAGAGTCAACAAAAAGTTTTAATTAACTGAATACTAAGTGTCTGCATTTTCTGATTACTTCAATGCCTTACATCCCTGACTAAATTTGCAAATTTAATCAACTTATGCACAGATCATTTGCTGGAGAGATAGTCTGCCCTCAAAAACAAGTCAGTGGAGAGGAGTCCAGTGATATTGTGATGTGTTCTTGTTTGAAAAGAGAGATTATAATCAACTAGGCACATTAAACTTTGACTCTGTTTTTTCTACTTTGCAATATGACTGTTGCGGTTACTTAATGGAAAGGAGATTTGGTAAATGAAAGCAGTATGTGGAACATGGTGAAATTCCAAAATAATCAGCATTAACCACATGAAATATGGGCATATATGGGGTATATTAAGGGTAAAATACTTTTGTCTTATAACTCAACTCAATGATGATAATTTTATTAAATAGTCTACATACTAAGGATACCTTTTTATAATAAGATAAAATATGGGAAATGTCTCTCTGTTGTTAGTCAGCTTGTAGTTTGGGGGCAAGAGTTTTAGTTTGTCTTAAGTGCCTAAGCTATAGGAAGAGAACGATTGCCTAATTTTCTAGCTATCCAAAATAAATATGTGCATATATATTTTGCAATCTCAGTCAGTGTCTTGTCAGAGGGTCTCACAGAGTTGTTTCCTCCATCAACCACAATGCTCTGATGAGTAGGCAAAGAGGCTGACCATAGGACCACACACAAGCTACTGTAATCTTCATATGGTAGTTCTAAGGATTGAGTGGGTTTATGCAGGTAAAAGTTTTACTAAACACTAAGTAAGTGTGAGTTGATTTGTGCTGGGACCGTTCTCTATGGATATCCTTTAATTCCCTGTCACCTGCATTCACCATCTTGTCAGCAATTGAACGGCTTCTATTATCAGTACTCTTGGTCACTCAACAGAGCTCGATGTTAAAAACCTTCCCACTGAAGGCACCATACGCTTTTATCACAGAACTTGGGAGAAATCGAGCTGGTACTGATCTGGAAGCTTGCTCCCTGCTGGCTGGTTTTCATGGTACCAGAGGGTTTTAAAGAGTCTGCTGAGTGAAGGAAGTCATCAACAGTCTTACCCAGCTGTGGAATCCTAAACTCTTTGATAATGATCAACCTGGCAAGATAGCCCCACGGGTGCAATAGTGGTATGAACGTTATGGAAGTGACCAACCATTTTCTGATGTGTTTAAGGTCCACTTCACAAGAGGGTATTCATACTTAGTACTGTGAACCTGTCCAAAACTCCTTCACTAAAGAGATCTTAGAAAACCTACTACTATTATTTTGCCAGTTGGAAAAGGCATTAAACTTCCTTCTAAGTATATATCCCTACTCTTATAGATTAGTGTGTCCTTCAACTTTTATCAAAGAAGTCTCTTCCTATGTGAGTCTTTCTCTGTCTCTCTATCTCCATACACTCACTACAAATAACACATATAAGAACCTTTCTTGTCTTAGATCTGTTGCTATTTCCTAATGACAGAAGAAGCAGTAGGCAGTCTGCAGTCAGTGATTGTCGCTATAAATCTCAATGCATGGATCACAAAGACTTGTAAAGGCCTCTGTAATTTGCATGCATACAGGTATATCCAAATGCTGTGGAATCCTCTTGTACACTGTAAAGATTTGTCACTCAAATTGGTTTAGTAAAACACTGATTGGCCAGTAGCCAGGCAGGAAGTACAGGCAGGGTGATCAAACGAAGGATAATGGGAATGAGAAGGACAGAGTAGAGGGTCGCCAGCCAGACACAGAGGGAGCAGGAGAAGAGTGTGCTATACTAATAAAAGTATCACCATACAGCAGAGTGTAAATATGAAATATGGGTTAACTTAAAATGTGAGAGTTAGCTAGTGACAAGTCTGAGCTATCAGCAGACCATTTGTAACTAATATATGAGCCTCTGAGTGCTTATATGGGAACTGGTGAGCAGGAAAGAAATGTCAGATTATACCCATACACTCATCTACATGTACCACACAAACACATGCACGCGTGCGCACACACACACACACACACACACACACACACACAAAGTTAATGCCTCTGTGTTCTTTTAGACAAGAGTAATTGAGAACTAGAAATTCAAGCGCCTTAATTCATTCTTGGCCTTCACAAAGAATAGCGTTAACAGTTGTGCTTTGTAAGGTTTTGAAACATTTCTTATAACTTATTTCAAGTCTTATGCTTAAAATAATAAAAATAAAAATGAAATGGAATGAACCTTTTTAAACCTTTCATATAGATAAATTAATCCATAGAATCCCTGCCCAGAGTAATAATAAGTAAGCAAGCGAGATTGTTTCTCTTTCTGGGAACCTGGGATGCCTTATGGAGGACACTATATTTAGTTCTCCCAGCAGCCCTATGAAATACATGAGATTTTCCATCTGTTACCAAAGAGGCTGGGTAACTCACTCAAGTGCTTGCTGACAGTAGAGAAAAGTCAAAGACTTGAAATGGCCAGTCACTGGCTAAATAATTTACTTTGTGGGCCTCCCAAAAGTAGGACAAAGAAGTTCACCCAAAGTCAAAGAGTGTGTTAGCCTAATATAGTACCTATGTCATGTAAAGACAATATAGACCGATTCTCACTGCAGACCAGAAAATCATTATGGAATGGATGTGGTTCTCGCAGCCGGGCATAATGGCTTCACAGACTGCTCCACAATGCTTATTTTTTTACTATCTGAATCTAGGTTTTACTATATTTATGATACATTAATCCTAATTATACTAGTTAATTTTTTCTAATTGTATTGTAATTTTGTGCATCTCTTTTCTTTTTTCAGGCTGTTCCATGTATTAGAGAGAAGGAAATGGCTGGTGAGTTTGCATTTGGGTTGTGTTTTTCTCGCCTGCATATGTTAGAATGAAATTCCACATTAAAATAGAAATCTCTCTAAGTATCTAAAATGCACCAATCTCATCGATTCCTGTGGGAAATGGGATTGTTGAATTAGAAAATAAGCCAGTTATTCTCAAGATGTAAGAAAAATATGGCTTTTTAGCATCGTATTGTATTGTGTTAAAGGACATCTTGTAGCCTTAAAATTAATGGCAATTACAATTTTTTTCTCTTGGGGAGGGAGTTTTGATGTTGACCAATGTGTTGAGGAGTGGTCTTTGGAAACTGATTGTTGGTATTTATCAAGTTTTATTGTTTTAATCTCGAGTAGTTTGTTCAGTAGTCAGAAATAGATGTGCTTGGTGGTTAAAATGGACAGTGCATGTTTGAAAGCAGCAAGAAGGTGATGTAGCTGCTGGAGCAAACACAGCTTCATTTTTCACACTCTGTGATGGTTGTAGCAACCCCACAGTATTGTGGGAAAATGGGAAAGGACTGATGAGAAGCACAAAGTAGGAAAAGCTAGGCTGGAATTGGGTGCTTTAAAATCTGTTGGTCTTTCTCCATATTGCCCTCTGTGTTCCACCTAAAGAAAACAAAAACCAAAGGAAAAGCAAAACGAGTCTGAATACGCAAGCCAACTTGAAGCATGTCACTTATGTTACAGACATGTGACGATATGTACATTATAGACATGTGATGTTTAAGAGCAACAGTGAAGGCAAGTAGCCTCAGACCATGGCGTCAAGCACTCTAGTGAGTTTAGGGCTTGTGGAATATGGGTTTTCATTTACTCATATTTATGTATGTATGTATTTGGAAGAAGGATGTGCCATACCATGGCATGGGTATGGAAGTCAGAGGACAGTTTACAGGAGTCGGTTTTCTCTTCCTACCACATGGGATCTGGAATCCTACTTGGGCCTTGAAGTTTGGTAGTGAACGCCTTCACTCACCTGAGCCGTCTTGTCGTCTTCTTCACGCGTGAATGGTGATCTTCATCTGCCCTTTTGGGGGTCTTTTCTGTAGCTAGACAATTTTCACGCAAAGATCTTAGCTCTTTAACTCTGTGAGCTGATCTCTGGCATGTTTAGTTTGTGTCTAATAAAATTGAGAACGCTTAAGAATAGGAGAAAATGATAAAAGTGGATCCAAGTTTCTGTGAAGGGAAAATAAAACTCTGTGTTATGAATGGACTCTAATCATGCAGATCAACTAAATCTTCTCGTATCTGGTGAATTTAAAGTTGATAAGTCACACCATGCCTTCACACAGATTTTAGTTGACTGTCTAGTTAAACAAGGACTAAATGGTTAAATGTGTAACTATACATCTCAAAGGCAAAGCAAATCAGATCTCCATTTTGTTTGGGGTTGTGACATTCTCTGTAATTCCCTAGATTAGCTGTGATTTAAACAAAGTGTATAAAAGAGCAACATTGTCATCTTATTCCAGGATGTGGGCAAATTCTTTCATTCTCTCAGGAAAACCATTCAAGTGTAAACTGTTGGCTGCTGGGGAGAGATACAAGGAGAGGAATGTCCCTGTCTGAGGAGACAGAGTAGCAAAGAGCCAGCTCCTTCCTCTTTCTCTTAAATGGCTCCACTTGGACATGGAGGAGTGCTTCATTGTATAATTTCAAAAATACTATTATAACTCAGAATTAAGCACAGCATAAACATAATGCATCAACTCCTTCCTGTTATCTTTCACATTCTCCTCCTCAGCAACAGAAAGGAAAATGAAACTGATAACCACACTTTCTATTCTTTGCATTTAGTACCGAGGAGGCAAAAATTTCAAATTGGTAAACTACGTGGTGGTACACACCAGAACTAGAAGGCATAAGCTAGAGGTTCACAAGTTCAGGGCTGTCCTGGGGCTACTTAGCAAAACCCTATCTCAAATAAATGTACAGGACAGGTGTGGTGGTCCAATCCTATAATTAGCCCTGAAAGGCTGATGCAGGAGGACAGCTGAGTTCTAGGAAAGCCTAAACTACATAGTAAATTGCAGACCAGCCCGACGATTGCAGAGAGAGATCCTGTCCCAATAAAAGAAGGAAAAATGTCAGCATGTTGTCTCAGCCAGTAAAGGCACTACTACCAAGCCTGACCACCTGAGTTCAATCCCCCGGGATCTACATGGTGGAAGTACAGGAGTTGTTTTCTGACCTTTACACACACATACAACAATGCATTCATACAATGTAAATTAAAAACAGAGGGAAAAGTTAGTAGGCTTGGTTTTTATAAGACCTTTCTGAAGAATTAAACCAGCCGAAATACATTGCCTCGCCTGGCCACAGACACATGGATGCCCTATACTTGATGACTCGTGCTGAATTCATTCAAGCAGAACCCGTCTTCTTAGCTGGGTGAAAATATTTGTATTACCGTAATATATTCCTCAATGAACTTTACTTTATAGATTCCTGGACAACATGTTATGCTTTTGAAGAAATACAATTTTCTGAAAATACAAGTGCAAGAAAGAGACTGTCTTTAAAAGTTAGTGAGCACACCTGTCAAGATAACTCCTTGTACTTGAACATTCTGTGAATAATGGAAACCGATCGTACGGCCTAAAGAGAATATTATTTACTTCAAACATTGAGACAGAGTGTAGCCATTTAACTCTTCTCTTTCTAAACTTATCTAAAACATCTTAAGTGTCTAATACATGACTGAGACTCTCTTTATTCACTGCTGTAAGACCTACATTTAAGTTCCACTGGAGAGAAACGTGACGGTGAAGGCAGAGAGCTTACCCAGTCTTCCTGGGTAATTGGGTTCTTTAACGGGATTAAAAATTCCTATCTACCCTAAGGGCTGCCTATTTTCTTTTCCTTTTTCTTTTTCTCCCCCCCCCACCCTTTTTTGTTTGTTTTTGTTAAATGAACACAGTCTTTTGTTCCTTACTAAGAAAGTCCATTTTGAACCTGTGGAAGCAACTCCTCTGGGCTTTACGGGGCTCTAAACAAAGGCATTTGCAGTGCCTTCACCCATCACTCCTGTGTTGCCTGTGTTGCCCTGTCTGGGGGGCTCTCCTGGTGGTCATCCTCTGTTCAGGCCAGGGCTGCAGCACTTTCCGGACATCTCTCCTTCCCCTGAGCATCAGCCCTGAAAGAGAACACAGCGAAACAGCATCCTGTGCACCTATTCCAGAAGTATTTCTTGAACAGCTGTATCTTCTAGGCAACATGTCAGGCTATTCTGAAGAATTATGGTTAAAATCTCAGACCCTGCTTGCAGGAACTCAGCCTCTAACTGGAGAATAAGTCCACTAGCTGGGATCCCCTCCTCTTCTCAGCGGAGCGTTTCCTTAGCACCTTTGTCAGACACTTCCTTGGACATGAATAATACTAAAACTGTTTTTAGTAACCCACGTCAGAATATGTAATCTTAGGGCCGCGATATGCGTTCTTAGGACCAATCAATTCACTCTTAAAAGAATTAGATTCAAACCGCATAAGTATCAGTACATAATATTGTCCCAAATCAATAATATTCTCATTATCTTCATTACCAAATGTATACGCCTAGAGAATGGGCCCAATGGGTCAGGCACAAGGTGTGTTGCAACCACAGTACCACTTGAGATCGCAAGTTCAAGTCCAACCTGAAATATATGGTTAAAAGATATATGGTTATCTTTCAAAAATAAATTAAGAAACAAAAGGAAAACATACTGAGTCTTGAGTCGCGGGAATCTTCTCTAGTACATCTGCTGCCTATCTGTATAGCCTTCAGCAAGCTATGTACCTTCCTTTGCTTCTCAATGAACAGTGTAAATCAAGAAGCCACCATCATACTGACATAAACAGGAACGCCTAGCACACAGCGAGTCTTAGCAGCCTAGCTCACTCTGATGACAGTTGTGCACATAAACACTGTGCGTTGGGCCTCATAACGGCTTGCTGTGTTGCTGCTGTCTGTGTGTGCTTCCTCGGGACACCACATGACAGCTCTCTACGCAGCCGGCCTTGTGGAAGAGAGATCGTTTGCTTCACAAATCTGAGCTGATTCAGACACATGTTATTGCAGCACAGGCCCAGTTGGTCACATTTTAGCATCTCTCTAGAAATTATTTTCTCTTCAAGTCTAAAATTCTCTCTTGTGAACAGATAATCTTCAATATCTACCAAAAAAAAAAACGTCCTTGAGAAGTATATAATGCCGCATTTGCTCACGCCTCCATAATCACCCTGTATTCCCAGTCCAGTGGTGTAATTGGATCCTGTCTACACAGCAGTCTGGCTAGGCTCACAGATTATCCAGCTGTTCCTGCCTGCCCTTATTTTGCATGTGGTCCTGTCAGCATCAGCTCCTCCTCAGCCCACACTCCTGCAGCCCCCTCACTGGAGGCTCCACTTTCACTGGAACTCTTCAACACTGGTTTCCCTGCCTTCCCCTCCCTGCCCCTGCCGCCAAATTATATGTCTATATGTGTCAGTGTTTGGGGTATGTGCACATGAGTGCAGATGTCGTCAGAGGCCAGAAGTTATGATCCTCTGGGACAGGAGACACAGACAATTTTGAACTACCCTTCAAAACCTAAGTTGAGTCCTCTGCAAGAACATCCAAAGCTCTTATTAACCACTGACCATTATCTCCAGCCCCTCTGCATGGCTTTTAAAATGTCCCATAATTAAACTCTATGCAATTCAACCTAATGTGTCATTTGTTTCCCACTAGGAACTTCACTGATTTTATATATGTAAAATCACACACATACACATTTGTGTATATGTATATGTACATATGTATATATGTCTTCTCTGTATAAAATATATATTAAATGTTTATTAAATATGTATTCTATTAAACATATTACTATATTAACGTATATTAATTATATGAATTTATATATGTGTGTATATATATGTGTGTGTGTATGTGCGTGTGTGTGTCTTCTCTCTTTGCCTTTGATTGGTTGACTGGTTTGATGGTAGGTCACCACCTGAGAATACCTTCCAATTTTTTAGTTCTCTGCTTCTGCCTAGATCTGGGGTATGAATCTTTCTTTTGTATTTTTTATTGTTTTAATTGAACTATATATTTTTCTCTGCTCCCCTCTCTTCCTCTCCGCTTCCTTTTTACCCTCTCTCATGGTCCCCATGCTCCCAATTTACTCAGGAAACCTTGTCTTTTTCTACATCCCATGTAGTTTAAATCCATGTATATCTCTCTTAGGGTTTTTATTGTTTTATAGGTTCTCTGAGACTGTGAATTACAGACTGGTTTTTCTTTGATTTCTGTCTAAAAGCCACTTATGAGTGAGTACATATGATATGTGTCTTTCTGGGTCTGGGTTACCTCACTCACTATGATGTTTTCTAGATCTATCCATTTTCCTGCAAAATTCAAGATGTCATTGTTTTTTTCTGCTGTGTAGTACCCCATTGTGTAAATGTACCACATTTTCCTTATCCATTCTTCAGTCGAGGGGCATTTAGGTTGTTTCCAGGTTCTGGCTAGGACAAACAATGCTGCTATGAAGGTAGTTGAGCATATGTCCTTGTGGCATGATTGAGTATCCTTTGGATATATACCCAAAAGTGGTATTGCTGAGCCTTGAGGAAGGTTGTTTCCTAATTTTCTGAGAAATTGCCACACTGACATCCATAGGGGTTGTACCAGCTTGCATTCCCACCAGCAATGCAGAAGTGTTCCCTTCTCCCCACAACCTCGCCAGCATGAGTTGTCATCAATGTTTTTGATCTTGGCTATTCTTACAGGTGTAAGATGGAATCTCAGAGATGTTTTGATTTGCATTTCTCTGATAGTTAAGGATGTTGAGCATTTCCTTAAGTGTCTTTCAGCCATTTTAGATTCCTCTGTTGAGAGTTTTCTGTTTAGGTCTGCACAGTCTACATGCTTTCTGCTGCAGTTTTCTTATCCTGCTTAGCTGTCCTCTTCCCCAGGTCAGGAGCCTGTCTTAGTCCACAATGCTGTCTTTATGAACCCAGAAAAATTCTCTTCCTTGTAGGTATTCTAGAAACAGGTTTAATCCAACAACCATAATCACAAAAGTGTTTCATATTTAGTACTGATAATTGTGAAAAATTTCATGCTTCTGAAATTTTTATTTATACTTTCTCTCCTTCCTCTTTTATTCCTACCTTTCTCCACAACTGCCAAATATCTTAGCCAAGTAATTAATTAATGGTGGTAGTTCGAGATCTATCCCACATAAACAAGTAAAGTGTACCATTGAGAAAAAAAAAATGACTTCAAATCTGACTTTGACTACAGCCCTTGGTTGTTTTTCTTAGCATGTTTGTTCTCCTGCCTTGAGGTTATTTGGTTGCCTGTAAAAATGCTTAAAAAATTAAGATAATGAATAATTCAGTCTGGCGCTCTCATGAAAGCTATCTTTCAAAAGCACAGAGTGGAGTCATAGTCTCTGCAAACTTTGTGTTGTGGTGAGCACAGCAGAGAACAAGCAAACAAACACTGCTTTGTGACCAACGTGTGAGAGGGGAAACCCGGGTTTCCATCATTTCAGCCCGTGTGCCTTGTAAACGCTGGAAAGAACAAACCCACACTGAGTGCCATTTGGTATAAATTTCCTTGGCAGCCTTTGATCAGTAAAAAGGGAAATGCAGATGAAAATATTTGTAAGAGACAAAAAAAAAAGAAAGAAAGAAAAAGAAAAAAACAAAACAAAAACAAAAGCCTAAACTAAGAGTCTTTCCCAGTTTCCCAGTCTGATTAGCAAAGACTCATTGACTCGTTGTGTTATCCACGTGAGAATCTCCAAGACACCTTCTAATATTTACAGATCCAAAGAGCTCTGATTGGGGAAAAAAATCATAGGCTGCCCAATTTCAGAATTCTTTGCAAAACTTTAGTCCTGTTTTCTGCCTCCATTTTAATACCAATCTCATTAGCCTAGTTCTGTCCCCTGCGCTAGACAACAAGCTGGCTGAAGGACAGAATTTTGTGTCATTGGGCTCTGTGGCCCAGGACCTGGCATTACTCTGAGTGTTTGATGTTTGGTAAAAAAATGAATCGATGGAAAATACATTTAAAGTCTGCAGTTCCTTCACTTTCTGGAATGCCGTCAAAGGCAATGGTAGAATCTTCTAAGTGACGCTCTTCCTGCAACTTCGAAGCCCCCAGCTGCTTGCTGGGTTTCCATACGATCTAAAAATTGTTTCTTTCTGGGCTGGGCTGCACTCTGGCCAACGTTCCAAATCCTCTATCCACTTTCACTCTCAGGAAAATGACTTAAACTATTTTTATACAAATAGCATATAAATACTCACTTGTCGCATTTTTTTTAAGTTTTATGGTCTCTACTTGCCTGCTTTTTATGAGGAAAGAATTTAGGGTAAGCCCACACATAACCTCTCATTTTCTTTGAAACCTAATGTAAACTCACCCATGAAAAGTTGGCTGTGTTTGAGTAGGCTATTGAGAAGAAACACATTAGCTTCCAGGTATCAGGAATTCCTTTAAAAAATATATATAAGTATTCTCTTAAATGCCAAAATCTTGACTTCAGGATATTTTTAAAGATGGATAGTTTCTAAACATTTCTTACTTTTCTATTTTCAGTGTATTTCTAATTAAGGAAAACAGATTTATTATGTCTATTTTTTCTCAATTTTATTGCAATCAATCCTGATAGGTATTTTCTATTGAGTTCCATCCATTTCATCTGCTACATTCTGAATGGGAGTGGTCTCCCCAGATCCCTACAGCTGACAGCTCTACTTGGCTATGTTCTTCTTTCAATATTTAGTGTTTATAAATGTATCATGCTCCTTCCACTATGATTGTAAACGTAGTGGGATGGAGAGAGGCCTGTCTTAGCAAAGTATAGTTCCACTTGTATCTATGAGCGGTTTCTAGAGCTGATCAGATCATGAGAGCTCTGGCCTAATCAATGGCTCAATCCATTCAAAGCACATTCAGAAATCTAGCAGACTAATGGAAAGTGGTAGAACTGTAGAATTCAGAGTCCTGGTCTGAGGGAGTTGGTCACTGTAGGCAGGCCATTGGAGGGTATATCCTGCCCTGGCCACTTTTCGTCTCCTCTTTTTTCCTGAATTCCATGACTTGAGCAGTCTCTGTCACAAGCTTCCCCCATCGTGGGGCTCCATTTCACGTCTGGTCCAGAGCAATAGATCCAACTGGCCTTGGAATGATGTCTCTAAAAGCATGAACTAAAATAAATCCTTCATCTAAATTGGCTTTATGGGTATTGCCACAATGATGAGTCTCCCTGATGTGTTCCCCATTTCATCTTTGACATGCCGTATGGCAAACTGCACAGAGCAAGTGCATTAGAAATAGTTTGGGAACAATCTGCTTATTTTGCACACAAGAGACTCATATGGAAACTCGGTTAATTGCCAGTATTTTGATTACTAGGACTTTTCATGGTATTTGACAAACTTATTATTTCTTCTCTGAAAAAGTCTTGTGGACACCCTGCTCTTCTTCTGAGAAAGACTGGCTACTAGTGATATGAAGAAGTAACTATGATCTACCAGCATGGGCAGATGGGAGAGTTTTGTACTTCCATGTTTTAGTGTCTTACTTTGCCCTCTGATGCTGTGATGAAACACCATGACCAAAACAACTTGGGAAGAAGAAACAGGCTTTTTTGACTTACATATTCCAAGACACAGTCCACTAAGAGAATCCAAGGCAGGAACTCAAGGTAGAAACCTTGAGGCAGGAGCTGATGCCGAGGCCATGAAGGAGTCTTACGTACTGGCTTGCTCAGTTTCTTCTCTTATATACCCAGGATCACCATAGGTATCACCACTCATAATGATCCATTCTCCCACATTAATCAAGAAAATGCCCTGCAGTCTTGCCTACAGATCAGTTGGATGAAACCATCTTCTCAATTGTGGTTGCTTCTTCCCAAATAACTCTAACAGGTATCAAATTGACAAAAAACTAACTAGGACAATTGTCACTAATACTTCATCTATAGCAAAATTAATCTTCCATTTGTGTCTTCCCTGAAGATTTTATTTAGAAAACAAAGAAGAAATTTCATTGAGCTGGAAGTCTCTTGGATTTTTTTAACTGTCTTTTGTAGAATTTCTTGCACATGGACAGTAATTTGGTTAATTTTATAATGATATGACTATAGAGAGAATGTGTACAAGGTAACTATACATTTATTATGGTTTCCTTGGAAGGTACATTTAATTTAGAAGTTACATATAACAAAGAATGACCTTGATCTGTTGAAGATGAAATGACCTCCACATTTTTCTCTTAATAACATCTATTGACTAGATTAATTTTGATTTTATTTTTCTGTTGGCAAGAGTTTGAAATCAGCATCTCGTCCGTGGGTCATTGATCATTTGTGTTGAAGAATTAAGACAGAACCTTGGCCTATGGTCTATCTGAGGGAGAAATCATGTGTCATCATTTAAAACAAAATGAATTAACAGAGGCCCATGAAAAAGCTGGTGTCCCTGTTGCTATTGGGCGCCGACTGTATAGATAATTAATCAGAAGATCATGAACAAGGGAAAGTGTTTTATCCTGATGAACGTAGCCAGGTAGAAAAGATAAAGAGTTCCACAAGTGATGCTTAAGCAAAATGATTGCTAAGGAGTCCTCATTCAGCTACCACAGCAGGGTAATTTGCTTGCAAAATTTCCCAACCACGAGCTGACTTAGAAAACACATCCCAGTGACTCCCAAAGGCTCACGTCTTAATCTTCCCCTTGATGTAAAGGTCAACTCCATTCTTTTGTACGAATTGAAGAAAATGGATGAGTGGGGAGTTGCCAGCAAAGCTCATGGCTTCCGTAGTCTCCCTATACTTAAAGTCTGGGGTCCGCTTGGGTGTATTCATCAACTGCTTTCCCCACTGTTCTGTGATTTCCTGGAAGGAGACATTTTTCCTGTACTTCTGGGGCCAGAATCCTAGCAGGTGTTTGAGTGGGTGTGTCCATAAATGGTGGAGTGTGTTAAATGACAGCGTGCCTGCGTTTTGATAGCTGCTCAGCAGGCAAACGCCTAGCTTCCCTGCAAGAGATGTGACTGCTTGTCTTACAAGGGACCTAAGCCTTACAAGGCTCCTCAGGGACTGAAGAGAGTCATACTGTGGCTGCATGAAGTGCTTAAATGCCAAGACTCCTCAGCTGATGAATCCATTTTTCCATAATAGGGCCTTACCCTTCCTTTCTGACCTTATCGGCCATCCTCCTCTACCATGCACCTTCCGCTGTTGCCATGGTAACAACTTCGCATATTTTTCTGAATTTTCTTTGGCTGGCTTGAGCTTTGCTGCTCCTGTCTCCTTCCTACAAATTACCTCCCCGTGTCCCTCCAAAGACTTGCTGGTGTCGCAGTCTCACTGTGACATCTCCTATAATAACCCATGCTCATTTACAGCTACAGCATGCAGACCAATGACAGTGGCTGACTTTCATCATCCTGGATGGGCTATCATCCTGCTTGACTGTTTCGTTTGTTTCGCTCTAGCATGCCACAGCCTCCAAGTTATCGTTCAAGATACCACTAAACCTAATGCTGGGCACCGGCAAAGAAACTTGGGGAATAAAGAAGTGCTTTTCTTTTTGTCTTTTCTTTTTGTTTTTCACAACAATTTTAAGCTCATAGAGTATTGAGAGGGAAGCACAGTTCAAAGTGTGATTTTCTAGTAAAAGCAAAACAAAGGATATAGTGAGATAGGGAACTGAGTAACATGTGTTTGAGTCTCTCCACAGCTTGTCATGGCTTGATATGTTCTTTCGATGCTGAATAATATTTTGTTGTGTAGATAAACAGTCGTCTTTTATCTGTAGAGAATATATTGCAAGACCTCAAATGGTTGCTTGAAACACAAGATATTATAGAGTCCTCTATATACTTTCCTTTTTTCAAGACATAAGCTATTGAGTAACTAACAGGGGCTAGTGTGTACAATGTTGGTATGCTGGAAGGGATGGCTCACATTCCAGGTGGGAAAGAGTAGAAGAGAAAAATATTGCATCACAGCCTTCAGAACAGCACACAAACTAAAACATAAATTGTTTGTCCATGGTTGACAGCTCTGGGTCCCAGGAGGCCACTGTCAAACACCAGCAGAACAGGTCTGAATTGTTACATGTTTAGTCCTCTTTGTTGGATGGAACACAAATGAATTCCTTGCACCTGGGTGGTTAGACATCCATCTCCAAATTCCTGTGACTAGACAATTGTGGTTTATCCATCTCTGAGCCGTCTATTCCTTATTTCTCTGTGAGGTTTTCCATCATTCTCTATTTCTAATATACATGTTCTGGGTCTCAAAATATGTCATAATTAGACTTACTAAAGAACCAGTTCCTATTTTCTTATTTATCCATTTCACCCCCACAAGACCCAGCAACATCTGAGTACCTAGCGAATGCCTGATAATACCATAATTTTTCACAGTAATATTGTATTTTAGGTGAAAAATCATATTTTTACTTTAAAATTATATTTCAGCACATAGAATATATTTCCATTTCATCTCCTTCAGTATCCCTTTCATCTAAGTCAGTATTACCATACCTACTTATAAAATTTGTGCGTTTTATTTTCCTCTTAACCAAGTAAATTGTTTCTTTTTCTATGCCTTTTTAAATCACTCAGTTGTATCCCAGGATACTACTCTGTTTTAAATCTGCATTATAATTTGACTATTGTGCCACTTCCTTCAATAATTTTTATTTTCAGTGCACTACATTCATGTTTTCTCATTAGAATTAATTGTTGAGATACTAATTAATAATAGTTAACACTATAAACTCACAGATGGAGAAGTATAAATAATGACATACAATTAAATAGGTTTATTTAAGAAGATTATAAACGAAAAACATGAATGTGATACTTGGTGCAGATTTATAAGTAAAATAATCTTCAAGAGAAAAACTCTGAATTTGTTTAGACATATTCCATGCAATTTATTTCTTAAGGAAAGAATATACTTATGTGGGTGCATATCTGCAATGTTTATCTCTTTCCTTCCTTCCTTCTGTCCTTCCTTCCTTCCTTTCTTCTTTCCTCTCTTTCTTTTAATTATGACAGAATCTCAGCATGTAGACCAGGCTTCTCTAAACCTTAGAGTCTTTCTGCCTCTGCCTCTTACATGCTAGAAAAAGCATGAGATATGTGCTAGAACTATCCAAATGGGATAGTGGGAAGGGAGTTTCATTAGTGTGTGTGTGTGTGCGTGTGTGTGTGTGTGTGTGTGTGTGTGTGTGTGTGTGTGTGTGCGTGCGTGTGTTCATATGTACTCACACAAGCATGTAGAGTTCATTGTCCACTTTAGTTGCTCTCACCTTTTCTTTTTTTGAGACAGTCTCTCTGATTTGGCAAAAGTGGCTAACCTAGGATTAACCTGTCCCCACCACCACCCAGCACCGGGCAACCAGAGCTGGATCTTCATGCTTGCCTGGCAAGCACTTTCCCAATTGTTCCATGTCCCCAGCCCTGCTCGGATTTTCTTCTTGCTACTATTTTGAAGGTTTCTCAAGGCTCCCCTCTGGTTGAAACAGGAAAGGGGAGATCTTTCCTTCCTTGTGCAAGCAAACTGCCCTGGTGCCCCCTTTCCTTCCTTGTGCAAACAGACTGTCCTAGAACCCCGCAGATGTAAGGTTTTCTTATTTTGTGACTTTAGTGGATCAAGGAGCCAACTTCGCATTTACAATAAAACTTCCCATTGTTTTATAATATAGCAGTGAGCCGAATTGTAGGCCCTTTCGAAAGTAGAGGTTGCCGAGGCTGGGGGTTGTCGCTCTGTTGGTAGAATACTTGCCTAGCATGGACAATGCTCTGGGGATCAAACATGGGAATGTTTGTATGTCACAAGCCTGCTAGCCCAGCAACAGTCAAGACAACGGGAAGTTCAGGGTCATCCTTGACTATACAGAGAATAGAAGGCAAGCCGTGGCGATCTGGAGCCTTATCCCATAAAAACTGCGTGGGGAGGAGCGGTTCATCTCAGTGTGACTTTGTGGACCTGCTTTCTGACTTTGTAGTCCTGCATCTATCATTCTGCAGCTAATCAGAAGCCATTTCCCCAGAAGATCCCTGGTACCAAAAACGTAAACACACCCCATCCTCCATCCCCATCCTCACCTGCACCTGCACTGGGCCTTTCTGTGATGCAGACTAGAAGAGAGCAGGCTGGAGACATTCAAAATGCCTTTGCAAGTGGAGATGTTCAGACAGCCATGAACATAACGCGTACTGTCGGGCCTTAGGAAAGCATTCCAGTCTAGAACAGACTCCAGCTCTCTGAGACTCGCTTCAGATCACAGAAGCACAGACATTGCCCGGCAGGAAATGACATATAAAATTTCAGCAAAGTAGGTTTAGTTCGATTGCAGACAGAAATGGGCAAGAAACCCTCCTTGTATTCGTTCCTGATAGATCCCGAGTAAGCCACACTGGTGGCACCGGTCCATAGACAGGGCTGAACATCTGGAAATGCTTTTCTCCATCTGCAGCGGGGTTGCAGCCTCCTGTTCTTTCTACACCATTTCCCATGACTTCAGCTTACTGCGCTTTTGTTTTCTTTAGTGAAACTATTTAACCCCTGGGGTTTCAGGTTTTGTTTTGTTGTTTTCAAGGAATAGGCATTCATGAGACTTCCTCATAGTGTTTTTTTTTTTAAATGATGCACCTGAACTTAACTTTTTTATATTTCTTTCAGTGTCTGGTTCCACATAAAGGATATAAATGTCAATAAGAACAAATATCTGAATAACCCTATGGGATAATATTTTAGAAATCCCTTAGACACAGTGTTTTGGCATTTGTTTTAATTTTTTTCATTTCCTTTTTAATCTTCCAATTAAAGGGTTTGATTTTACTTATTTCATGTAATATTAAAAGTCATAAAGCATACAAGGTTACATATTGGTTTCATAGTACTCACTATCATCCTATATAACTAAAGAAATGGATGTTATTCCTACGTCTTAAGTTAGTTATGAGACATTGGCCTTTGGGTTGTCTTTTCCTCTTTGACTTTACTCCTTCTCTTGGAGATATTTCTCATCTCATTCAAGATGTATTTGCACAGGCCCTAGACTCAGCTCCTCATCCAGGATGATACCCCACTTTCAGCCACCTCCTTAGACTCTCCTTCAGGATGCTCAGCTCTCCACATCCCACACGCTCCACCCCAGGGTCTAGCCTTTATGTTTCAGAAAACTGCCTATTTGCCACCTTCAAATTTCTATATTGGCCTATTCTTTGAACCCTCTCAGGATCTCCTCCACTTAGAAATCAGTACCTTTTGTGACCCTTTAAAATTATACATAAATACATCAGACAATGTTTTTCTCAATTATTGTGTTAATTTGCTTTTCATTGCTGTGATAAAAACACTGACCAAAACCAACTTGGAGAAGAAAGGGTTTATTTCAGATTATAGACTCTAATCTATCATCTAAGAAGTTAGGACAAGAACTCAAGACAGCAGCTGGAGGCAGGAGCAAGCAGATAGGGGAAGGAACTTAGCTTACTGTCTTGCTTCCTCTAGCTTATTCAACTACCTTTCTTAGCCAACCTGGTACCCCTTACTCAGGGGTGGACCTTCTCACTGTGGACTAGATCCTCCTGCATCAATTCACTACTGAAAAAAAAATGCACCACAGACAGGTCCAAAGGCCGATCTAACAGAACAATTCATTAATCAAAGACCCTCTTCTCATAGATACCACTCAATAATTATCTGAGTAAAAGGAAAATTGTATTTTTCATAGATTAAGAAAACAAAAGGAATGCTCATCAATTAAATGTTTATTAAAGGGTTTGTTCTAATTTTGGAAAACACTTGCCTTAAGAAAACAAAACCAAAGAAAAAAACTTATTTCTGGAAGCTTCCAGACATACTGATTGAAGATTTCTTGGGTCCAGATATCACAAATGTCAATGCATTCTCCAGAGGAGTCTTACCAACACTGAAGGGAGACAACCATTAGCTGCTGTCAATGCCATTGACTGCCTTATCCCCATTTTCCTCCACAGACACATAATCTCAGTTTTGGCTTCAAAACCATTATCATGTAACAAAATCCTTCTGAGGACTAAGACAAATTATCATGATACTGGCTAGGTGCTAAAAGCTTCTATCCTGTTGCCTATAAGCGAAAGTGTGTCAGTTAAAAGCCATATTGTCCTTATTAAAGTATGTAGTACACTGCACATGCAGAGGCTGTAGTCAGTGGGAAAGAAAGAAGTCACAGGTGTACAATGTATCGAATAGAGAGAATGCTAAAGGAGGCCCATGCATCACATAGCTGCACTGTTCATCTATGGAGAACCTACTTATTATTCAGTCTGTGAAAGTCGGCAACCTTTGAAAATATTGGTAATGATCCCATCCATATACTATAGGGATAGAGGAAGGGCTGGATGCCACACTGCTCCACCACTACCATTCAATAAATCAACACATATGGGAGCCAGGTTCTTGTTGCACATCTACCTTTTCCTATAGCCCTGCACATACACCCTCTCTTCGTTCAGAGCTAAACTAGCCACATCTTGAAACAGCCCTGAGAGCATTACCAAGCACCATTACAAGAGAAAGGAATCCTGGGCTTCCCCTCAATGGAACTGCTGGCCCCTACTCCATGCCCATCCAAGTGTAGCCAAACACTGGCCCTCTGTTCTCTCTAGCTCCCACTTCCTCTTCCCTGCACTTGAAAGCCCTGATAAAGGGAAACGCACAGGGAGCAAGTGATGTTGGTATGTGCTGCCTTCCTGCCCTGCCTGTTTGGCTGTCTCAGGATTTCCTCTCTCTAGGTCTTGAGAGCACGTCCTTTCAGTGTGCAGACAGCCTGCCGAGCAAGATAAGTGGTCAGCACTAAACTGTAAAATCCTCAAGATACTTTGGACGTTTTTAGCCGCGGGAGAGGTCACCTGAGCTGGAGTTGTCCACAGAGGCTGGAGTGGGGGATGGGGAGCGGCACCTTGAAACTGGAAGGGAGAATCTGAGGCATTTCTAGGCAAAGAAAATGTTGGCAGTGTCAGGGCTGAGGGAATGCAGGAGGCTTGATGATGCAATTGGGTAGCTTGCCAGCTGGAGCCCGAACTTGTGTTTGGAGAGAGAGCGAGAGAGAAATAGGATAATTCCAAGCTTCAACAGGCCTTGGAGAGTCATTATAACTTTAACTAAGAACACTAAATCTCATAATCAGTGGTATTACCCCAACTGCGAGATCTAGATAGGCATATTCTTAACTTTTATTCAACAGTAAAAAGGAAAAAAAATAAAGGCAGGAAGCGTTTATTTTAAAGGATATCATACCAGAAACCATTTGATAGCAATCACTATCACTTTTTATAAAAGACTTGACTGGACGGGACAGAGTTGCATATTTTCAAGCTATGTTTTTGGTTTGTATGACAGGTTTTGTTCAAATTGGCTTCTACATTATTATAACTCAACCGTTTCTTTGACAGCAGATGACACTGTTAGGATAAAGGAAAGAGGGCATGAATCTGGAGAAGCAAAGGAAAATATCTGCTTCTAAAGAAGCTTAACTTTCAAACTGATTTCAGAGCCTGTGACCCTGGGATGAAATGCTAGCCATTTGCTACGGCAAAGCTACAAGCCAAGAGGCCTGCTTTAAATCATGACACTTCACACTTACGCGGCAATGTTGCCATCTCACTCCCTGCTGCCAGCCATCCTTTGTTTTTCTTGTAAGATTTTAGTTTTCAGGGTTCTTGCATCATTGACAGCCTAGCTTTCAGGCCAGATGTGAACCCTTCACTCACTTATCCTGCATGAAATTCCAAAGGCAAAACCGCTTCCCTTCCATTTCCCTGTGAGGGTGCTTTTCCTTTTCCTACTTGAAGTAGTGATGGCACTTTCCAATGCTGCCCTGCCATGTAAATAACAAAGAATGAGCCAATAGCATTTGGTAAACCCTGAGTGTGTTAGGCGGGGCATCTTCTAAGAAAATACTAAAATAATTGACCTACAAATTTTGGCTTGCTGTTTGGCACTTGCAGAACAGGAGCAGTCACTATTTGGCATCTGTGGTGGCGCGTGGCACTGTGGTGAGAGTAGAGAAGGGGGGGAGACTGTCACCACTGTGACTCAGGAAGCACCAAAGGAATGAGGGAGTGGATGTCACCTTGCCCTTGAAAGGCAACTATAAGGACTCAAAGACTTCCCAGGGGATCCAACTCTTGAGGTTCTGCCACCTCCCAGCTGTGCCACCTCAGAGCCGGTCTTTGAACACATCTGCCTCTGAGAGCATCAGTATCCCAACTGTAGCACAGAGGCTGGTTCAAAAGTCCATAAAATGTTGTTTGTCCTCAAACAATCACTATTGTCTCTTAGCACATTATAGGTATGCTTCAGGGTGAGGTTTCCCACACTTCTTTTCACGACCAATTTTTTTTCCACCCAGAAATTGAAAAGTATAATTCTACTAGTTAAGGTTACTAGTGCTATGATGAGACACAATGACCAAAAGCAAGCTGGGGAGGAAAGGGTTTATTTGGTTTTTGCTTCTACATTATAGTGTATCATTGAAGGAAGTCAGGACAGGGGTTTAGACAGGGCAGGAACCTGGAGACAGGAGCTGCTGCAGAGACCATGGAGGAGTACTACTCACGGCTTGCTCCTCCTGGCTTGCTCATACTGCTTTTTTATAGGACCCAGGACCCTAGCCCAGCTGTGGCACCATCCACAATTATCTGAATCCCCACCCCATCAATCACTAATTAAGAAACTGCCCTACAGGCCAAACTACAGGCAGATGTTATGAAAGTATTTTCTAAACTAAGGTTCCCTCCTCTCAAATGACGATAGCTTGCGTCAAGTTGACATAAAACTAGCCAGAACAATAGCGAAAACAAAGTCATGTAAAAAACAAAAATTAGAGAAAAACACAATGAAAGTACAAGCTGAATTTATTTACCATTAGAATCAAATAGGCGTAATAAGTGTTGAGCAATCTAAGCGGTTCTTAAATGATTTCGCTCACTTGCTCATCGCTGGCAGCTGTCTAGACTCAGACCAGCCCCTGACCACACACCGAAGAGACTCACAGAGCAGGAAGTCCAAGCAAGTGAAAGAGCAGAGAGAGCAAAGCAAAGGCTTCCTAAGACCTAGTTCAAGAGGCTGGAACGCCATGTGGGCGTCAAATGTCTTTAATGGCTATCATGTTTTCTTTATAAGAGGATTCCACCCCTTCCCAAAATGACGTTTTCCAGAAGGGTTACTGGTGAGAAGTCTCTACTGGCCTGCACCATCTGCAAGTCCCTTCTGGCCGTCACATTGTGGATGCCCTTAGCCGTGACATGTGAGGTCCTTGTTCCCTGAGCAGTTCTAACTGAGCTGAGTGATTCCTGAAGCTTCCCTCCCCTTTCTGAGGCCTCTTCTTTCTTTCTTCCTCTGATTTCCTCTTCTTACCTCCTCGTATGTCATCAGAACAGTAGGAAATTCGCTTTTTCCTCATTTTAAAATATGACTTTTTGTTT
>PVIU01023847.1:0-26621 GCA_004026605.1 Ondatra zibethicus | reverse complement strand
GTGTGTGTGTGTGTGTGTGTGTGTGTGTGTGTGTGTGTGAGTGTGTGTGTGTGTGTGTGTGTGTGTAGGTATCCCACGATCGACATGAGGAGGTCAGAAGACAATCTGTGGGAGTCAGTTCCCTCCTTGCACCACATGGCCTGAGGAGACTGGGATCAGGCTTGACACTTACTCATCTCCCTAGCCATGACCTTGAACTTTGAACTTCTGGTAGGATTATAGTCTCCCTAGCCATGACCTTGAACTTTGAACTTCTGGTAGGATTATAGGCCTGTACCACTCTGATTATTATAGTGCTGGAATGCGACCTACGGTTTCCTACATGCTAGGCAAATACTCTACCAACTGAGGAACATCCCAGCCCTGGGGTTCACCTTTAGAAGAACCCACCTCAGAACCTTAAAGAACAATCCACCCCTAACCACTCATCTCCACAAACCACATGGCAAGGCTGTTTTAGGCTTGAAGAGTCCAAAGAGGTCTGTCTGCTCACCCAGCTGGAACAGCTCATCCTCCAGCCTGTACCTCATCTCCATGAGCCTGCCCCAAGAGGGCTACACTCTGAGTGAAATAGGGCCACTGCCCTAATTCTCTTCCCCCCATCTCTACCTCCCTCCTTCCTGAGAAACTGGAAGAAACCAGAACTTTGACTTGCTCTGTGGCCCCAGCCGTGAGTCAGGTTTTATGAGGGGCAGAGATGAAAGACTCAGAGGCCCGGAGATGCCTGACTCAATTCCAGGACCACTGGTGGCTGCCGCGGCGTCTAGGATAGAGACCGTGGGGCCCCTGGCAGCCTGTGAACGGTGATGGAGGGGTTGGATGACTCCCAAGACTTCTCCAACCAGAGTGTGTTATGAGAACTGACACACCTAGACACCCGAGGCTTGAACTCAGCTCCCCACAACAGCCCAACCCGATCCGCCCACCCTCAATGAAACCTTGTCCTCTCTGCTGGGATTCCCTATAGAACTTTGTCCCTCACTCCTCACTCAAACTCACAGTCTCCTCTCCCTTTCTTTCTTTCTTTCTTTCTTTCTTTCTTTCTTTCTTTCTTTCTTTCTTTCTTTCTTTTCCTTTTGGTTTTTCGAGACAAGTTTCTCTGTGTGTAGCTCTGGCTGTCCTGGAACTCGCTCCATAGACCAGGCAAACCTCGAAGTCACAGAGATCCACCTGCCTCTGCCTCCCAAGTGCTGGGATCACCCCTCTCCATTTCTGAGTAACAACCGCTGACTTAACTCCCCTCCTGCCCCTTGTCGCTGATGGCAAAAGGCAAAGCTTGAGTTGTAACTTATTTTATAAGTTTACTTATTCATTCATTCAGTGCTAATTATTGGAGGCGAAGGGCCAACTGCTGGTCAAACTCACCCAAAGCTAGTTTTCTTATGAAGGTGATATCCCCAGAGTCCACAGCTAAAGGTCCAGAGGTCTGGAAAGTCCCATGGGCTTCGGCAAAGTCTCAGGAAAACAGCTCAGGGGAAGTTGACTGCAGTCAGCCCAGAGTTCTATTGATGACCTCCCAGCAATCAGTTCCATGCCTTTCTCAGCCCAGCCCAGCCCTGGGACAACACCCCCTGATGGCCATTCATTCCTCAGGCATGTGGTCACAGCTTCTGACTGCATACTTCTAGGGACAGGGAGGTCACCTCCTGACAGTTCACCTGTCCCATCCCTGGACAGTCATGACTGCTAGAATGCCTTTACATGTGTTGGAATGTGCCTGACTATAGCTCCCCATTTTTGTCTTTGTCTGCAGACACACCCCAGTAACCTAGCTACCACCCCTGCAAACAGAAGTGCCTGTTCCCAGAGCCCTCTTGTCTCAAGGGCCCGAGTCCACAAGTGGATTTGCTCGCAAGGTGACCTATGACCTCTAAACAAGGTGTGTGGGGATGGGAAGGGAGAGGCTGAGGCGGGGGGGGGTGTGGGAAAAAAATCTCATCTAACCCAACAAGTCCTGGGGTTCTCTCCGCTTACCTGTGAGTCACCCCCAAACTAGGCCAAACCAGTCCACAGGCCCACATGCTGCCAAACACATGCTACATCAGACAGGTACTCACAGAGCCAAAGACCTACCACGTAACACAGCACAAAAATACACAGACACCCACCTAGACAAACACAGCCAGGAACTCACACCACCACACGCATGGGCACACACCAAGAGACACAAACACACAGAGACACCCCGCAGCACAACAGGCATGCAAGACACACGCTCCACCATGAAACACACAGGCATCATAACACACATGTGCACATATCCCCAGCACACACCCATTTAGTTTACAACCATGGACAAGTTCTCTCTTTCTTGCCCTTGAACAGGGTTACATACTCAGTGCACACATAGCTTCTACATTCCCACTTTCTGCCCTGGCTGTTCTCTGCCTCTTTCCCCAGATTAGTTGAGAACTCTCCAGCAGAAAGTGGATGCAGAAGGACAATGTCCCTGGGGTCACCCTCCTTCATTTCTAAGTGGATCGTAGATTCCAATTCCAGTCTCTGTTCATGTAGATTGCAACCAACCAGAACCCCGTGTTGCCCAGCTCACCTCCCACCCCCTCATCCTTTTACGAGCTCTCTTCCCATGCTGGAGCACCCTGGCAGCTCTCAGGGCCAGTCTGAGCCACCCATGTCCTCCTCCCTAGGCACAGATCCAGGCACACCAGCTCCTACCCAGGGGGACCTGAGTCTTCATGCTTTGGCCTCTGTTAAGGGCACTGTCAGATCCACAGTGTGTTCCACACAGCAACCACAGGGCCACTCTGAGCTCTGCACGGCCACAGAGGCCTTTTTGCAAGGCAGGTGGGGGTCGGGGGGAGGATGGCAAGGGCATAGACAAACCTGGCTTTGAATTCTGACTATGCAGTTGGCTTTAGGAAAGAGACTTATCCTTACTAGGCCTCAGTTCCCTGATTCTCTAATTAGCTGGGGGTAACGGAAAGCTTAGCCCCTTAGTCAGTGAATTAAGTCAAATTATTCTTAAAAAGACCAGCCACTGACGGCAGGTGCCACCACCATCAGTAGGTGTTTCTCAGAGGCCACTGTGGTGGCCCAGGACTCTTCTCTAGAGAGGTCCCATGTTCGGTCCTCAGTAAGTTCTGATGGATTTGCACTCCACCCCATCCCCAGCCTACCAGGCCGATTCAGGAGACTCACTTCAACACAAATAAAAATCTAAGCTTGGGAGTCTTTGGTGCCTCTTCTTATGGATGCCAGCAGAGCCAGGTGGGATAATTACACTGCCGATGGCATGTAATTAATAAGCATCCCTGCATTTTAGCAGCCCAGCTGAATGAGGTTCAAAGCATGCTCCCTTAGCCACCTCCTTCTTCCTCATCTCTGACTGCCATACCCAACTCTCTGGGTCAACAAAGCAAGACCCTGAGAAGTTAAGGAACCTATGCCTGGGCATCCAACACCTTGGCTGGGAGCCCATTCCCAGGCTGGCTTTGTGATCGCTTGCAAAGAACCCAGGAATAACAGCAGTTAATGAAAGGAAGGGTTAGCCTGACTAGCCCACCCTCTCTGAGATGAGATTTGCCCTCCTGAAGGTGGGCAGGGGAGGAATGCAGTGGTGGGTTTTAGGAGGCAAGCCAGGGAATGAGGGGCGAGAGAAGCAGAGAATTGGGGAGCGGACATAGAGTTGGCTCACTCTCAAGGTACCAAATGAGTGGGAATCTCAAGCCTGAGACGCCCAGAGACAAGACAGAGGGACCCGAGCAGGAGTTGCCACCCCAGGCCACCCTCCCACCATCATGTCCCTCAGGCACCAGCCTTTATTTACCTGCTGTGTGGGGATCCAGGCTCCCAGCCCTCTCTGAGCTCCTGCTGGGCCTTGCTTCCCTGATGCTGTGGGACACTCAGCCGTGACTCCTCAGGCAGGTTGATTGGACACCCGGTGATGGGGCGGAGTTCCTGAGGAGGCTCCTGCCAACCCCTGGATTCCTTGGGGCCACAGGGGTGGGGATCTGGTCTGGCCGGTTCTTTACCCTCCTCCCCAGGTGTCCGCCCGCACCCATGCAGGGTGACAGTGATGTGGTAGCGGGTCCTTTTGACACAGGGACTAGTATGTAGTGGCTCTGGCTCTGGCTGGGCTGGCTCTGGGGTGTCAGGGTTGCCCTTTGCCCTTGCTTCTGTGAGGAAGGACACCGGGTGGGGCAGTAGGTCTTCCAGGTTGCTGGATGTCTCTGGCCTCAGCAGAACCTCTGGGGTGCTGTGTTGGGGGTGCTGGCAGGGGTAGCCTGGGGATCCCTGTTTCAAACAAGAAGGAGCAGGCTCTGGGCAGGAGGGATGACTGACACCATCAATGGCTTCTGCAGAGCCTGCTGGTGCTGGGCACTCATGGTCCATAGGGTCACAGCAGGCCAAGTCACAAGCACTGCCCACGGCTGGCCTCTGTAGCCTCCCCAGGGGCTCGCTTCGTCTTCCTGAGATGTGCAGTCGCTTCTGACTCCAGAAACCACCATGGCTCCTGACCTGAAGGTCCCATTCTGAATGGCTTTTGCTTTGGACCTGGTGGGAAGCAGAAGTGGGGACATAGTGACAGGGACATGGTGATGGCATCTCCCCTCTGGAATCCAGGTACCTCTGGCTATTCTTGGTTGACCTCCTTGACCCACAGGAAACGGAGCAGGACTCTCAGAGCTAGAAAACGGGGCAGGACCCTGGCCAAGTCTTTGTTCTCCAATTTTACTTACACAAGAAAGTGAAGCCTGGAGAAGACAGAGTCATATAGTAGAGAGGTAAAGTCTCCTTACTCTCAGGCACCACACTGCTGCCTCTATGGACAGGGACGGCTGATGGACCCAGCCATGCCTGCCCTTCCTGAAGCTTCCTCCCAATCCTGTTGCTGCTTTCTCAGAGTGCCCAGCCTCTGGCCCTAATCTAGGGATTAGGGAATATGTGGGCATACCTGGCATGACTGCACACAGCCTCTGCCGGCTCCCAGCCATCAAAAGGCCTGCGCCACTTCCCTTAAACCCTCCCAGTCCCAAGTTCCCACAGTAGAGCTGGGAGGATGTGTATGGGCATTGAGAGAAATACAGGGCATGAGGGAAGCAAGGGAGAGCCCCCTATCCCAGTGCCAAAGAGGGGAAAAAGTCCTGATCTGTCTGTTATTCTCCCTGAGATCCAGCCTGGCTGGTTGTGGGAACAAAGGGAAGAGGGTAAGGATCCCAAACCAAAGTGGACACTGACCTCACACTACCAGTTTTCAAGGCTAGACTTGTGTCCTTGGCATTGGGAGAATCAAATCTAGGAACAAAATCCCACCTAGCAGGGGTGATTTTTTTTTTTGCCCATCATCTTCATTTGTTTGTTTCAAGACAGGGTCTCACTATGTAGCTCTGACTGCCCTCTCTATGTAGACCAGGCTAGATTTGAACTCACAGAGATCTGCTTGCCTCTGCCTCCCATGTGCTGGAATTAAAGGCATGGGTCACCACTGCCTGGCTTGATTCCATCATCTTTAAGTTACTCGTTTATGAAATAGATATGGCCTCTCATTCCCCAGGGGTTAGACACCCGGAGACACAGGAGACACGATGATCGTGGAGGTAACCTGGGCCTGGACCCCAGCTCCACCATGCTAGTGAAGGTAAACCACTCACACCTTCCTGTCCTGATATGTGGGGGTGTGAACTAAGCATCCCACTCTTGGAGTGTTACGTGAATAGTTCGGGTACCCAAGCACAGGGGCGCTCATTTATACAAAGAGGGCCAAAGCGGGGTGGCTTGGAGGGAGAACCCCATCCCTGTCCTACTATGGCTCAGGTCCCCATTGCAGAGAGGGAGACCATCCAGGCTAAATCACAGGCCCTGTATCACATCTGTAGGACGAAGTCAGGAAATAAAGACGAGAAGGCCACGAGGAATGAAGTTCAAGGGCACTGGAGGAGCAGGAAGCCCTGAAAACAGGCCCTGGGGCAGCTGCGCACCTCCCCAGCACCCCAGAACTAGATGCACATTTTTATTTATTGTTTAAACTCATTAAACATTGGTTTTTATTCTTTTTTTCTCTTTTCTTTTCTTCTTCTTTTTTTTTTTAATATAGTATTCTGCCTGCATGTATGCCTACAGGCCAGAAGGGAGCACCAGATCTCATTGCAGATGGTTGTGAGCCATCATGTGGTTGCTGGGAATTGAACTCAGGACCTTTAGAAAAGCAGGCAGCACTCTTAACCACTGAGCCATCTCTCCAGCCCTGGTTTTTATTCTTAAGTTATGTGTGCACGCATGTGTCTGCATGTAGATACATGCAGGTATTCATGGAGTCCAGAAGATGGCATTGGATTCTTTGAAGTTAAACTCACGGACAGTTGTATATCATCAGATATGGGTTCTGGGAACTGATGTCAGGCCTTCTGGAGGGAGCAAATGCTCTTGACCACAGAGCTGGCTCCCCAGCAATGAACGGATACATTTTTGACACCCAGACGCTGTTGGCCTCCTGCATCTATTACTGAATTCCTCCCCACAGCTCTGACAGAGGCATTACTGTCTTGTCCCCTTTGGCAGAGAATGAGAGAGATCTCCAGGGTCACACAAGGCAGTGGAAGCAAAGAGAGAGCCCACAAGTCTAGGTTCCTCACCCTGCCCAGCCCTCCAGAGCTCCTGCCCCCAACCTCCTACCATTTGTGTTTATCCTACCTTGAGGCTGACATTGTTGTTGCTGCCCTGATCCTGAGCAAGGTCAGGGCAGCTCTGGCCACTCCAGGACCTGGGAAGGAAGCACAGGGAAAAGAATGAGCAGAATCCTGCTGTCCCACAGCATACCTGGCACACAGACTGAGCCTAGCAGCCCCTCACCCACCTAATCCAGGGCCTACAACTCTGGATGAGCCACTCAAGCCTTTGGAGAAGGCCTACCAATAGCCTCCTCTGCTTCCTTCACCACTTCCCCAACACACACACACTGTCTCACACACATGCACACTCAACACGCAGACACACAATGTCATACACAGAGACAAATACATACACTGTCAAACACACAGACACACACACACAGGCACACTCTCACACATATACACACTCTCACACACAGACACACTCACATACAGATAAAATACTCACATACAGGAACACACACAGACACACACTCACATGCACACACACATTCACACAACTTCATGTTTACCAAGAGCCTCCAGGTGCCTGGCTCGACCCTAGGGTCTGATCTCTTTTAGGCCTCAGAAAAATACCAGTGCCTAAGGACTTCAGATGAGAAAAACAGAGGCACAGAGAGTCAAAGTCACTTGTTCCGGAGTCACACAGCTAGTGAGCTTTAGAATACAGTCACCATGACTATTCTACTCCAAAGCCTGATTGGATATTGAATTAATGAGAGACAGATTTACAAGTGTGTTACCAACCCTCTGCCCCTCTCCTGAGTAACCAGGGATCAGAGGCCTATTCGGGGTCCCATTCCCACGGCCGGTAAGAGAGGGGTCTGACTGTATTCACAGCGAGCACGTATCATCACGCCGGCCCTGCGTTCCTGTTCTTGCCCTCCTTACTTCTGACTCACCCGAACCCCAAGCCAGCCTCCTTGCTGAGTGTGGAGGGGTGTAGGGAGAACCTATCAGGCCTATAGGGCAGGTTTCTGCCAGACAGGGTAAGGGAGAAGGTGTGTCTTCCAGGTGGGGTTGGGCGGAGCCCTGGCAGGGTGTGGGCACCCCAGGGTACTCAGGGTTCCAGGCAGCAGGGTGGCTGGGCCCTCCCCTCTTTAGGGTGAGAGAGCAACACAAACCCCTCCCCTCTGCCCCCACCACGCCCTCATCCCTCCTGGGACAGGAGGCCCAGAAGACAGCTGCGTCTCGATAAGATCTGAACAAATTGCCCAGTAACTGCATAGACATATAAACACCCAACACCCAGTTCTGCCAGCACACCCACACACTCTGCTCACGCAGGGCCTATGAGCTGCAGGGGCCTCTCAGCTCTTCACTGTCCCCTCCGAAGCCATCAGGATAGGCTGTTCTCAGACAACCTACCATGAAGGGCTCAGAGAGGCGAAGGAACTCGCTCATGTGACTCAGTCAGTAGGCACTATGGGTAGCAGCCTACCAGCACGGCTTTCCCATCTGGCCACCTCCACAGCAGCAGAGCTTTTGGAGAAGTTCAGAAGGCAGCCAGCTAAGGGGCGTGTCACAGCGTCACCTCTTCCCAGCTGTGTGACTTTAGGTAGGTGACCTCACTTCTCTGAAACTCTTCTTCTGGATCTGAGTCACACAGGACACAGGCCTTGCAGGGCCGCCCAGAGGGCTGCTTCAGATCATTTGGGGAAAGCAGGAAGCAAGGGGCATATGAAGGTTCGTAGTGGGTACAGTCTAGAGCTATCTCTCTATGATTCAGGATGACAGAGGGAAGCCTACGTGTGGCATCTGGGGGCAAACACAGTGCAAAGACAGCTCCAGGACCTGCCAGACTCACAAGGGCCAGAGAAACATTGACCTGTGAGGTGAGAACCAAAGTCCACAGCGGGCAGCAGGAGGAGGTACAACTGGGTGGGTCGGTAAGCAGCTTGCCTAACAGGAAGTTCTCAAAGTTGCTCTAAATTAAAAAAAAAAAAAAAAAAAAAAAAGCACGAGGACCTGTCCAATGTAATGCAGCATATTTGTAATCCCAGCACTTGGGAGACTGGGCAGGAGAATTGTCACAATTTTGAGGCCATGGCTGCTCTACATACATATTACTACATGAGGATACTGTATTTTCTAAGACAAAAAATTAAAAAGTCCACGGAGAAATCCCACAATTCACTGATTCACAGATCCAAATCATGGCACATCGTCACATATATTTTTGTGCTCTAAGATAGTCACATGCTGATTTGAACACTCATTAAACTTTAATACACAGTTATCCCAAGCACACAAATACCCCTAGGCCAGGGACGCCCACCCAGCCTTTGTCCATCTCCCCTCACCTATCCGGGAGTCTGGTCTCCTTTGAGATCTTGCCCCTGCGCTCCCTTCGGCCCCCTAGTCCAGTCAAGAGCCGGGCCAGGCGAGCCCTGAAGCCCTTGCGTGGCTCTCTCATGGCGAGAGCAAGGTCTGGGGCTTGAGCCGGCGGGGTGCTTGGCTGCAGGTGCCACCCGGATCCGCTGTCCAGCCAGAGAAGCGCCACCTCCGGCCCGTCCCCCTGAGCAAACAGCAACCTCGCTCGCAAGGGCTGCGGGCGGGGACTGATCCAGAAGTTGTCCGTGCCCTGGGACGCAGGTGCACCTCCAGGGGACCTTGAACACCCCAGGTCCCAGTCCGGAGCACTCCCACACCTACCCCCCTCTTCTGAGCTCTGCTCTCTGCTCAGTCCGCCCTGCAAGTTCACGCCTCCGGGGATGTTGGAGGTGGATTTGTGTGAGCACTAGAGGAGCTGGACCTGAGCAAAGTCGAAGGGAGTCTGGGACCCGCCGGGGCCGGGGAGCTGGACTGAGCCAAGGGAGGTGCACAGTAAAGGAGCGGAGCGAGCTCGGACAGGAAGCGGTCCTATCAACAGGGTGGGGCCAAGCCAGAGGGTTGGCATCCTCGCGACCCAAAGGTGTGACAAAGGTGAGCCGAAGCCCACCTGCCATCGCCTTAGGAGCTACCTAGGAGGGTTCTCTCTGTCTTGGAGCCACCCACCACGTGGAGTGGGACTGTCACTCCTTTTGGAGATGAGGAAGCCACAGGAAGCCAACGGAGGCGCGACTGGCGCCCTCTGCCGCAGGTCGGCCAAAAGAACCTCACAGTGGCTAAATATGAGTCATTCTTTGTAGCCTTCCTTCATTGTGGCTCTACCCTGATCCCCCCAGGGTAGTTCGATTTCCCACCTTATGCCGCCTGGCTCACGCGTGGAGGAAGGGAACACTTTGCACATCTGAGGGGATCCCGTGGGGACTAGCCACCGGTAGGGCTGTTACTCCCACTCTTTTGCCGGTTCTTCCCTGTCTGTAGTCCTAACTGGCTGGATAGCCCCTGCCCTCTGGTCCTGGTACATCAGGGACCTCATGATTCTGGATCATGAGAGGACAGGGAAATCTATCTGTGTCTCTTTTCTCACCCCCATCCCTTGGAGATGGCAGGATTAGTAATACCAGCTGACCTCTCTGCCTTGGCTGAGTAGGAACTGAGATTAGAAGGTGTCCGGAGCGCACGGACGATCGGGAAGGTGTTGGGTTAAGGCGTTCAGGAAGGAGGGCAACATGTCCTGTGCTTGGACTGCACACAAATCAGTTCTTGCTTCATTCTCCCGTTACTTCCAGGTGCTCTTCATCCACCAGCCCAGGCAACTATCGTGGCTGATAATAATGGAATGACTCTAGTCCTCCTGCCTCCAGTGCTCCTCCTCCCACCGAGGACACTCCGCCTTCATCCAGTCCTGAAAGGCAGCACTGTCCGCTGGAGAGATGAGATGGAGGGCTCAGCCCCAGATAGGTCACAAACAAAGAGTGGAACCCAAACCATCCTGAGGTGGAGGGTTGCATGTTCCCACCCCACACGGCTGTGTGCCCTGCCCTGCTCCCAGGTAAGGGACGGGATCTGGCAGGTGCACGGGGCTCCCAGCTGCACGGGGGACATTCCCCTCCATTAGAGACACTCAGGAGGTCTTCACTCAGCACTGGGAGAATCTTTTAATTGCCAACACTCCGTTCCCAGAGCAACCCTAGCCCCGCTGCTCAGGCTGGCTGCCCTTGCTTTCCCGGGGACACTGAGGACGCTTTGACCTTGTCCACATCCCAGCCCATCTTCTCCGATGAGTCCTCCAGGAGATCTAGCGCTCCTCGGTGCCACTGGGCAAGGCAGGTGAGAGAGGTGAGGGGCAGGTGCGTGTGGGCCAAGCTACAGGGCTGAGGAGCCTGCAGCCTATGGTGCAGCTTCAGATGGACATGCGGGGCGAAGCCACCGGAACAGACGTTGCACTGGAAGGGTTGGGCACCTGAGTGCAGGCGGAAGTGGGTCTTCAGGTTGCTGGAGCTGCTGAAGCGTTTGTGGCATATCTGACAGAAACGGGCACTCACGTCATCCTTTCCTTCCAACCCAGCTCAGGGCCTCTCTCCCCACCCCACCCGACTTGGACACACCTCCCCTAAGCCACCCAGAGGCTTTTCTCCCCGGGACCCACAGCAGGGCACACTAGAGCCTGGCAGGTGGGGGCTAGTATTCTCCTTTACTTCCTGTGTGACTTTGTATGACTTCCCTCTGAGCTTTCTTTCTCTGTCAGTTATAGATGAGCACTAATTCCTAACCTCATTAGTTAGGGAAGCCCGAATAAGGTTGATCACTTAGAACTGTGATGCGAGGAGCTGCAGTATCAGGGACGGTAGTCATCTACCGGGAGCTGGTCAAGCCAGGAACTGACCTTGCCTAGTCTTCCCAAGAAGCATAACTAAACCCCAGTGAGAGAGCAGGGGCTCAGGGGAAGGGAGCCTCTAGCCAAAGGCCCCACAAGTTGGGAGGAGGAGCTGGGAGCTGAACAGTGGTCTGAATTCATAACCTAGACTCATAACCACTACACTGCTCTCATTTCTGCCTCCGGAACAGGAAGAGATTCCCCGCCTCTGCCTTCCCAAAGAATGACTCAAGGAGCTGCATTGATTCACTTGCTTGCCTATTTGGGTATTTCCTATCTGCTATGGCTCCTTCAGCTACCCAGGGAGGCAGGGGAGAGGAACATGCTCCAGGATCTTCAGCTTCGTTACTCTGCATGCACAAGTGTGCAGCTGTATTTTCTCCAACACCACACATTCCAGTGGCCTGCCCTGTCCTTGAGCATGCAAGCGTGTGTGCTTGCACGCGCGCACACACACACACACACACACACAAGCTCTTGCCACTAGCTATCTTCCCACCTTCTCTCCATCTTTATTTACTCAGGATTGGGAAACAGGCCCAGGAGCCATCCCCCCAGGGACCCAGAATTCCCCACCAAGCTGCCAGTACATATGTGAAGGGAAGAAGGGTCTCACCCGGCACTGGTGGGGCCGCTCCCCGGTGTGCACCAGGTGGTGCTTCTGTAGGTGGGCCAGCTGGGTGAAGCTCTTCTGACACAGGGCACACTGAAATGGGCGCTCTCCACTGTGCACACGCAGGTGGACCTGGAAGAAGTATTGCCAGCTGCCCGGAACGTCTAACGGGGCTCAGAGTCCACTCCAAATCTCCACTCACACCCTCTGCGGGATCCTTTGCTGTCATCCAGGCCCTTCTATTACTTCCCTCAGACACTAGCAATACCCAGGACACTTTCATTTTTTGGCCTGCTCTGTAACAGGAAGATAGATAAGGGGTAACCCAGGTATCCCCTTGAATAGCTTCTTGGGGTGTAATTCACAGACCAGCAGCATCAAGTGTGACCTTGTGAGTATGCTAAAAAATGCAGAGTCTTTGGGCTGGAAAGATGCCTCAGTGGTTAAGAGCAATGACTGCTCTTCCAGAGGACATGGGTTCAATGGCAGCTTACAACTGTCTGTAACTTCAGTTCCAGGGGAATCTGACACTCATAGCAAAACACCAATGCACATAAAATGAATATGAATCTGCATTTTAAAAAATGCAGAGTCTAGGGGCTGACCTCTAGGTCAGCTGAGCCATCATCTCTGAGGCTGGAGCCTGGGAATCTGCAGGTTTGCTAGCTCTCTGAGTGGTGATTTGAGGTTTGTAAGGCTTAAGCAATCCTTCCTTGGAGGATCCAGTAAAGCTGTTTCCCCAGTAACCATATCCTACACATAGCTTGCCACTAACAGTGAGGGGCCCCCTGTGGGCATCCCCTGCTGGATGACGACACCTACAGCACCTCGCCTGATTTGTGGGATCCCACTTGAGAAAGGTTGTAAGACTGTGGTCTTGAGTCACCAAAACCTACCCATTCCTCCTCTTTGATCTTCAAAAACAAGGAGGAAGCTTAGTCGGGGACCCAGAGAGAATGCTGCCTGGGAGAGAGCTCAGTAGTGATGCCAAGAAGCTGAAATCCAAGCTCTAACCCACTAATCAACTGGGCTTACCTCGGAATCCTGTCTACTAGGGACCTCAATTTCTCGTTTTTAACTTAAATAAAGTGATGTCACGAACAGTCTCTCAGGATGGAGGAAACTTTGATGTGCACACACCCACCCTTTATTTTTTTGAGACAGGGCCTCCCTATGTAATTCTAGTTGGCCTGGAACTTTATATGTAGACCAAGCTGGCCTCAAACCCACTCAGATCTGCTTGCCTCTGTCTCCCAGGTGCTGGGATTAAAAGCCACCATACCTGGCTTTTTTAAAGTTTCTTTTTATTTTTCAGATGGTGTGGAAGTTTGAATAAAATGGCCCCATAGAGCCAAGCAGTGGTGGCACACACCTTTAATCTCAACACTTGGGAGGTGGAGGTGGGCAGATCTCTCAGTTCAAGGCCAGGCTGATCTACAGAGTGAGTTCCAGGACAGCCAGAGCTACATAGAAAAACCCTGTTTCAAAACAGAAAAGAAAAAAAAAAGGAAGAAAGAAAGGAAGAAGGAAGGAAGAAAACGGCCCCATGGGCTCATGGAGAGTGGCACTATTAGGAGGTGTGGCCTTGCTGGAGTGGGTGTGGTTTTGCTGGAGGAAGTGGGTTATTGTGGGCCGGCTTGGAGGTCTCAGAAGCTCAAGCCTGGCCAGTGTGTCTCCATCTGTTCTTGCTGCCTGAGGATCCAGATGTAGAACTTTTGGCGACCTCTCCAGTGCCATGTCTGCCTCCATGCTGCCATGCTTCCTGCATAATGGACTAAACCACTGAACTGCGGGCCATCCCCAGTTAAACGCTTCCCTTTAGAAGAGTTGCCGTGGTCACGTGTCTCTTCACAGCAATAGAAACCCTAACTAAGACAGGAGGAGTTTCGTTATATTGCCCAAACTGGTCTTGGACATCTGCTGTCACTCTCTTGTCACGGTCTCCTGACTGATAGAACCAAAAATATGCGCCACCAAAACCAGACAGTGGTCAGCTTATCCTGGATTTCCATCTGGGTGAACCTCAAGACCATTTGGCCCTAGGAGGTTCCCAGGAGTGGCTTCCAGATTTCAGGAAAGGGGAGAGGCAATAGAGTCCTGAACCCTGGAAGGTGATACCTTGAGGTTGGAGAGCTGCCCAAAGTTCTTGCCACACACGTTGCATTCGTATAGGATTTTACCATTCTTTTTCTTCAGAGGGTAGGGCAGGGTTACGACACTGGCCTGGGAGCCTGGCCGCTTTGCAGGAGCTGCCACACCAGCCTGTCCTGGGGAGAAGGTTGAAGCATCTCTAGAGCTCCGACTCCTGACCTGGGGGTATAGGGGTTGTCCAGCACTCTGGAAAGCCCCTGAGTAGAGAAGCAGGGGCTTCTCCTGGGTGATATGGGGCCCAGCCCCATTGGCTGTCATAGGCAAGCTGGATGCCGCCACTGTGGGGTATGAGGTGTCTGGGGGCAGCATGAAGAGGTACGGACATTGGGCTGAAGGTAGAGCCCCATAGGTGAACAGGTAAGGGGGAGGCAGGAAAACTGGGTACTCAGGAAAGATTGGGTAGATATAGACAGGGAGTTGCTTGGAGATGATGGTCGGAGGAAGCCAGGGCCAGAAGGTCAAGGGACTAGGGCTCTTTCTGTCCAGCCTGACATCTGGGGAGGAGCTGGTATGAGGGGGGAGGGGTAGGCAGGAGCCTCTTCCTGGTGGGTTTTCCATCTCGTCTCTGCTTAGTGGGTCCTTGGTTGTGAGTTTCTCACTGTCCATAGAGTCTCCATGCAGACCTGGTGACTGGCGCTCTGAACCAGAAAGGGAAGATGATCAGGTCCCCCGCAGTCTGGACTGCACATCTGTCCCCCCTTAAGCCTGCCCAGCTCAGAGTTGGGAAAGAACCTGCAAGATGATGAGGCACCTTGGGCTGGGCACGTCCCTGTGGGACTCAGTTTCCCCACCGCTACTAAGCCTGACAGTTTCAGAGAGAAAAAGCTGTATAGGCAGCCGGAGAGGTCAAGATTAACTGAAGTTTAAGGGAGAGACCCCAAATTAAATATATAAATTTGGATGCCAAAGGTCAAGAGGAGGTCACACAAGGGTCCCAAGGGGCAGCTGCTGAACACACGACTAAATTTACATTAAAGTAAGTTTAGTAAAATATTCAGTTCTTTGCTGGGCATGGCGGTGCATGCCTGTTATCACAGGACTTGGGAAGTGGAGGCAGGAGGATCAGGAAGGAATGCAATGGCAGCCTTAGCTGCATAGTAAATATGAGGCCAGCCTAGGCTACATGGGACCCACTAAAAGTGAACAAAAAAAATTAAAATAATAGGGGCACCAAAACGGCTTAGCAGGTAAAGGTGCTTGTTACCAGGCCTGAGGACATGAGTTCAAGCTCTAGACGCCACATGGTGGAAGGAGAGAATGGACCCTGCTGGTTGTCCCCTGACCTTCACAAGTGCACCATGGCATGTTCACACACACACACACACACTTTTTTTTTTTTGAGACAGCGTTTCACTGTACAGTCTTGCTTGGCCTGGAACTCACAGATATCTGTCTGCTTCTGCCACCTGAGTGCTAGAATTAAAGGTGCGTGACACCTTGCTCAGCTACTAAATTAAAAAAAAATGCTTAATGTAATAAAAGATTAAGCAAACCCAAACAAACAAATTTAGTTTGCAGTTGTACTAGCCACACAGGTGCCTGGTTGCACACATCTGTGAACCCAGCGGGTCTGGTAGCACACCCCTGTGAACTCAGCACTCAGGAGGAGGCAGGAAGAGCATGAGTTCAGGTTGTTATAGGAATGGATTTTGAGCGGTGCTATTCCAGATAGAAAGAATAGGACTGGAGAAAAGAGAAAGGAGATGGACATGAGTGAAAAAGGAGATGAGGAAAAGGGAGAGGAGGAAGGGAGGGGATGGTACAACAGGAAGACTGGGGACAAGAAGAAAAGAGAGGACATGGGGCAAGGAGAGAGCCGGAGACTGACTGTGAGCTGTGGAAACATTTGGGGCTGAGTACAGGAGCAGGCGTGGAAACCATGGCACAACTGTGGCAGGCAGGAGTGCGGTGTGGGGGTCCACAGCTCAGCGGTAGAGAGTTTACCCAGCATGTGGGAGACTCTGGATTCTAGCCCCAGCATTTTGGGGGAGGGGGACAATACAAAAAGGGAGGTTGATTATCTGCTTGGGCCCCCATTTATATCCTCAATCAAAAATTCTTTTTTGAAACAGAATTATGGGGGCCAAAGAGATGGCTCAGAGGTTAAGAGCACTGGCTGCTCTTTCAGGTTCAACTCCAGCACCCACATGGCAGCTCACAACTGTCTATGACTCCAGTTCCAGGAGATCTGAATGCACGTGAAATAAAGTTAAATAAATTATTAAAAAAAAGAAACAGAATTACGTAACCCTGGCTGTACTGGGACTTGCTGTGTAGACCAGACTGGCCTCCAACTCAGAGATCTACTTGGCCCTGCCTCCTGAGTGCTGGGACTAAAGGTGTGCGCCACTACACCTGGCTCCGTCAATCAGTTTTAAGGTGCTGTTTTACTCTGTGTTCTGTGCTGGGGGTCCTGCTGGGGTCCCAAAAATAAAAGGCAGACAGATCAATCCCTGTCCTTCAGGAGGCCTCAGTGTATCCCAATACAACAAATCCAGAATAGGTCCAAAGGAGACCCCGCTCTGCAGACGAGGAAAGTTCGGGGCGTGCCTAAAGTTGGGGAACTAGAAAGGACAGAGGTAGTTGTGACCCTTAGTCCAGCATTCCTGCCGTCTTCCTTAGAAGATTTGTTCAGATGGGAGTGATGGTGCACGCCTTTAATCCTAGCTCTCAGGAGCAAAGGCAGGTGAATCTCTGTGAGTTTGAGGCCAGCCTGGTCTACAGAGCAAGTTCCAGGACAGCTAGGGCTACACAGAGAAACCCTTTCTCAAAAAATCAAAATAATAATAATAATAATAATAAACCTTGTCTTTAAAAACAAACAAGAAGACTTGATCAGTGAGTAAGAACACCTGCTATACAAGATGAAGAACTAAATTCAATTCCCAACACAACTTCTGCCTCCAAAAATCCCAGTACCATAAAAAAGGCCTTTTATGGCTATGGGCAGGCTTGTAACCTTAATGCTGTCACAGACAGGGACAGCAGGATCACTGGGGTTTGCTGGCCAGCCTACCTCCAGGTTCAGTGAGGGACCCTGTCTCAAGGGACTAAGGCAGAGACTGAGAGGGGAGGACTATGGACATCCTCCTCTGGCCTCCACAGGGCTACATGTCACACAGTTACATACACACGGGCACCCACACCACATACACGTGCACACGCAAAAGTTAACTGGCAAAAATAAACACCTAAATTGGTAAAGTAGACAACGAGATGGCTGAGTGAATGAGACACGCTACCCAGCCTGACACTATGAGTTTGATTCCCAAGATCCATGTGGTAGAAGGAGAACTGACTTCTGCAAGTTGTCCTCTGTGTCACGTGCATGCCTATACGCATGACTAACTAACTAAATGTAAAAGTAATTAAAGCCTGCTCTAGCTCAAACAGTCTAGGTCAATAGTTTTGTTACCCCCACCCTGATGATTGGCTACACCAGCTGCTATGCTGTTGTCTTGAAAGGCCAAGGGCAATTCTGGCCAGAATGCCAACACTAAATGTGGCAGGAAAGTGTGCCTGGGGCTCTATCCTCACCAGTGACACAGAGTCCCAGTTCCTTCCCCATCCTAAATCCTGTGTCCCATTCAACCCCCACCCCCAAAGCTCTTAGGTCCAGTCCCAGGCCCCAGACTCACTCATGTCTGAGGCGTCCTCTCTGAGGTCCTGTGGGGTCATGCCCAGGAGTGTCTTCTGCAGGACATAAGGTCTGAGCCTGTGGGCAGGCCAGCAAGGAAGGTTTAGCTGGTGCCAGGGGCAAGGGGCACATCCAGCTGGCCAAGGACAGGTCATGAGTATCCATTGTGTCTAGAAGTGGCTGAGAAGTGTCAGTTAAGAAGACCTAGGAAGTAGGAAAAAGGCCCAAGAGCCAAGGCCTTGAGAGTCTCTTGCACAGACTCACCCCCAGTTTGGTTTCTAAAAGGAAGAAGCTAAACCGTGGCCACCCACTCACCATCTCTTCATCAAATGGCTCCCCTTCCCTCCTCCAAAGATTTCTTTCTCCAAGGGCTTTTTTCATTGACCGTAGACTGTCCCCTCTTCCCTATTTAACTCACCCCGCTCTCCCTCCACACCCTAACTCCTGATCGTTCTGGTGTTTACCTCTTGTGCTGTTCTGAATGGGACCAAAGGAAACTTTGGAAATGGCCTTTCCCTTCTCTTCCCTATAGGACAATCTGAGTCCCTAAAGCCTCTGGGGCCTCTGGCATCCCTGCCTGGAGCAGGAAGGGGAGGATCTAGTCCATCCAGGCATTCCACCCTTCTGCATAATTGGGCAGACATTCTCAGAGAGATGGGCATGTCCCACCCTACATGGTCATTGTAACAAGGCCGGAAGTCCAAGCTGAGGGACAGGGAGTGTCCCAAACCACCCAGAAGTCTGGTGGTAACGACCCACTGGGCAGCTGGTTTTCCCTTCATGTTCCCACTACCAGATGGGAAGATGAATGAGTCCAGGTGGGCTGTGAAGGCTGGCGCAGCACTGGCACCCTCACTGTGAGGTGAGTCTGGAAGCAGGTCACTTTCTTCCTGGCCTCAGAGTCTCTATGTGAGACCCGGAGTGCACAGGACTGGAGGCGGAGCTTAGCTGGTTGAGTGCAAGCCTTGCACGTATGAGGCCTTGGGTTTGATCTCCAGCAACACATAAACTGGGCATGGTGAGAAACACTGTACTTCCAGCACTCAGGAGGTAGAGGAGGGAGGATCGGGACTGTAAGGTCAGCCGTGGCTACACAGGGAGGTCAGGGCTAGGTGAGACCTTGTCTCAAAAAAAGTAAAGAGAGGGCTGGGTGGTGGTGGCACACACCTTTAATCCCGGCACTTGGGAGGCAGAGGCAGGCAGAGCTACAGAGCAAGTTCCAGGACAGGCTCCAAAGCTACACTGGGAAACCCTGTCTCAAAAAACAAAACAAACAAAAAACAACCAACCAAACAAACAAACCAACAGAAACAAAAGAAAAAAGCAAAGAGAAATGGGTATAGTCCTAGCTAATGTGTGACAACTGTCTTAGTCCTGACACATAGAAGTCAATGACACTTCCCTGGAAGGGGCAGAAATAATATTAAATGAAGAGCAAAGTCCTCATGGGCGCTCTGAGGGAACATTCTGGATTCCTCAAGGCCATTGAGAATTGGGGAACCTGCCTTTTCCATAGAGAACAGGACCATAGCAACCAGAGGCTCCCACCATCCAGGCTCACCCAGGTAGCGTTTCTGGGAAACATCAGGGTCTTGTGAACCTTGGTTGTTCCAGGGTCAACTTCCTCATCAGCGGTGAAACCCTAGAAAGGGAGAGCCCCAGGTGCCATCTGCCTAGACTGACAAGAAGATGCCCCTGTGTTCAGCTGGCTGCCATCTTCACCTGAGGCCACACAGTACAGGGGTCAACTTAGCTAGACAACTGTCACTTCACCCCTCCCATCCTAAGTGACCCCAAATGCTCCTCAGATTCCAAAAAATTCTCAGTCCAGTGACTCAGGCCCCCAAGACCCTGCTTTTCCTTCTCCCCACCCCTGTCTCAGGTCTCAAATACCGTGGCTTGGAAGGCACCAGCCGGCCATGTGGGCTCTTCACCTGGCTCTGCAGCAGCCCTCTCCGGCTGGGAAGGAAGGAGGCTGGGCAGACAGACGGGCAGTCTGAGGCCCCCGGAGGGTGCGAGAGATTACAGGAAGATGCAACACGTTTGAAGTTGCCTTAAATAGGCTTCCAGGAAAGAAGAGAGGGGTACAGAGGAGGCTGCCAAGGCCCCTTTTGGTCCTAGGGCATGAGCTGCTTGTTTGGATTTTTTTCTCTTTTTTGAAACAGGCTCTCAGCCAAGAAGTGGTGGCACAGTAGCCTTTAATCACAGTACTTGGGAGGCAGAGACAGGCAGATCACTGAACTGGAGGTCAGTCTGGTCTATAGAATGAGTGCCAGGGCTACACAGAGAAACCCTGTCTCAAAAAACAAAACAAATAAAAAAACAAAACCAGAGAGAGAGAGAGAATGAAGAAACAGGGTCTCCCACAGCTAAGACTGGCCTTGAATGTCCAATCTTGCTTCCTGTTTCCCAAGCAATAGTATTAGGGACACGTTACCACACCCACCACACCAGGATAGGGGTGTGAGTTTTGATTGTGTCTGACTGCCCCCCTCCCCAGCCTCTATTGATACAGTATGTTGCTATTGTTGTTCTGAGACAGAATTTCATGTGGCTCAACTGTCCTCAAACTGCCTGGGCCCGCACCCAGGTATCCTCCTACCTTCACCCCTTAAGTTCTGCGGTAGTAACCCTGCACCTCCACAGCTGGCCTTCTGTGCAAAGTGAGGCGAAGGCTCTCCCACCAAAGCCCTTTACAGCGGGAAACCCATGTAGCACTCACTCTGACCAGAAGGTGAAGCAACTTGGTCTTCCAAGCTGTTTAACCTCCCCACCCTTTAAACATTTTTTTATATTATTTTATGTGTATGGTGTTCTGCCTGCATGAATGCCTGTGCCCCTTGTGTGTGCAGTGTTCAAGGAATGCCAGATGAAGGCGTCAAAGCCCATGTAGGTGTGGGGAATTGAACTCAGGACCTCTGGAAGAGCAGCCAGTGCACTTAACCTCTGAGCCATCTCTCCAGCTCCAACCACTACCACCACCCCTTTCTTTTTCTTGCTTTGTTTGTTTTGGTCTGGTTTTTCAAGACAGGGTTTCTCTGTACAGCCCTGGCTGTCCTGGAACTCTGGCCTTGAACTCACAGAGATCTGCCTGCCTTTGCCTCCAGAGTGCTGAGATTAAAGCCACATGCTACAAACACCCTGCTCTTTTCTTGCTTACTGAGCAACACATCTTTTACCATTTTTAACAGAGGGCCAACTGTTGCTGAAACATGCAATTTCTAAATGTAAGTTGAGGCAAAGGAATCAGCAAACAGGTGATTGTGAACATTAAGTTTGTTGATGTGGAGGTTTGTTTCTTTAGGCGTATTTTTTTAAATAATTTATTTTTATTTCATGTGCATTCATGCTTTGCCTGCATGTATGTCTATGAAGGTATCAGATCTCCAGGAACTGGAGTTACAGACAGCTATGAGCTGCCATGAGTGTGCTGGAAATTGAACCCAGGTCCTCTGGAAGAGCAGCTACCACTTTCACCCATTGAACCATCTCCCCAGCCCCTAGACTTTATTTTTATTATTTTTAACTCTGTGTGTATGCATGCAGGGATGTGTGTATGTGCAGGTGAGCACAGGCCCCTGAGGAGGCCAGGTGCAACCCCCTGGAGCTGAATTTACAGTTAGTTATGAGGAACCCAACATGGATGCTGGGAACAGAGAAGTGCTCTTAACCCAGAGCCATCTCTCCAGCCCCTACATTTTGATGTTAATCTGTGCGTGTAATTATAGGATGCATCTCATCTGCTCTTGTTCACTCTCCAGCACCTATTGCTACGCCTCTCTGGTTCATGCTGTGTCCCTGCACACTTGTGTCCCACTCTCTTCTGAGCCTCCAGTATGGCATTCCCGATTGGCGGACACGGAGATGAAGCCAGAAGAACCCTCAATGTGTGGAGTTATTAATCCATCTCTGCTACACATCATCCAGCTGGGTGACTTCACCGCAAATCCCCTGATCTCTTGTTTCTTCATCTGTCAATCTCTGCCTTTTGGAGCTTTGTCCAGGATCCCTCAGAATAATCAGTGTAAAGCCTTTGGGTTGGGTCTGGCCCACAGCAAGCCCTCGGAGCAAGTCACCCTTTGTCCTGTCAGACAGGGGCCTAAAACAGCTTCCCATGGGATTCAGATGGGCAGGGCTGCATGCGCTTGGGTAGACTGACTTGTTTTATGGCTCTGTTCATTAACCCCTTCCTGGCTAGGGACCACTGCCCTCGTGCAATGGAGTCTGCCCCTGTCCGGTCTACACAAGGCCAGCACTGCACCTCAGGGCATGGCAGCCGCGATCATGTGCCGGCAACTGGGTAAGACAGTTCTACAAACTTTGCCTCACCCTGCCAGCACCATAACCATTCAAGATGGCTGCTATTGTTCCCATCTTACAGGCTAGAAAACTGATACCTACCAAGAGAAAGTGATTCACTCAACATCCGAGAACTCCAAATTTGAAGACAGAACAAAGGGTGGAAAGGAGTTTGTTGTTGTTGTGGTTTTGGTTTTGGATTTCTGAGACAGGGCTTCTCTTGGGAGCCCTGGCTGTGCTGAAACTCAATTTGTACATCAGGCTGGCCTCGAACTTGCAGAGATCCAACTGCCTCTGCCTCCCAAGTGCTGTGATTAAAGGCGTGTGCTTTTGCAGGGGTTCAAGGTGAGCCAAAGGGTACCAAGATGTAGTTACACCTAGAGATGGAATGAGAAGGATGGCTAAGAACATTGAAGAGAGCAGGGACAAGTGGTATGATCCAGAAGCTGAGGCAGGAGGATCACAGGTTCTAGGCCAGCCTGGGAATTCTAAATGCAAAAAAGAAGGGGTCGGGGAGGAGGAAAGAAGGAAAAGAAGGCTGAGGAAGGAGGGAGAGGCTGGAGAGATGGCTGAGCAGTTAGGAGTACTTGGTGCTCTGGCAGAGGACCACAGTTGGGTTCTGGCCCCGACAACCAGCCGCTGGAAAGCCCTGGTAACTCCACCTCCAAGTGATCCAACACCCTCTTCTGGCCTCAGAAGGACCTACCCACATGTGTACAGACACACATAAATTTAACAAAACCTTAGCTGAGCCTGGTGGTGCATGCCTTTAATCCCAACACTGGAGAGGCAGAGTCAGGCAGATCTCTGTGGGCTCAAGGCCACCTTGATCTATTTAGAGAGTTCCAGCCAGCACTGTGTCTCAAAATGATGATAAAGAGCCAGGCAGTGGCACATGCCTTTAATCCCAGCACTCGGGAGGCAGAGGCAGGCGGATCTCTGTGAGTTCGAGGCCAGCCTGGTCTACAAGAGCTAGTTCCAGGACTGGCTCCAAAGCTACAGAGAAACCCTGTCTCAAAAAACAAACAAACAAACAAAAAGCCTAAAGATGATAAAGAGAAAACGATATGATCTTGGAATCTACTGGGAAATAGCCATGAGTATTAGATTTTAGATACTTGTGTATGGTGTTTGAGACTCTTTATCCATTTAAGTACATTTTTATGTGTGTTTGTTAAGTAGCTTGGGCATTCAACTGACCTTCAACTCACTGTGTAAAACAAGCTGACTCTGAACCCCTGATCCTCTTTCCTCTACCTCCCAAGAGCTGGGATGACAGATGTGGGCCACCATGACTGGCTGTGTTAGGTTCCTTTGCCGTACACGCACACAGGTCACTATGAAATGACTACTATATTAATGTTGAATTGATGACTATTATTTGACTGTAGTAATCATTTCACACTATGAATTTGTGTGTACACAGACACACAAAACTTGTTATAAACCTATGTGTGTGTATGTGTGTGTGTGTATGTGTATGTATATGTGTGTGTGTGTTAAGTTAGGGTTTAGGGTTTAATAGTCCTCTAGGAGAAGGAATATATAAGCTTTGTAAGGAGGTGTGCAATGGTAAGAATGACCATAAAACACCCAGAAAAATCAAGATGGTTAGCCGGGCGGTGGTGGCACACTCCTTAATCCCAGCACTTGGGAGGCAGATGCAGGTGGATCTCAATGAGTTTGAGGCCAGCCTGGTCTACAAAGCGAGTTCAAGGACAGCTAGGACTGTTACACAGAGAAATTCTGTCTCAAACAAACAAACAAGCAAAAAAAGATGGATAGAGGCCAGGGTTAAGGATTAAAGAAAGAGCTATGGAATTAGTATCAGGTAACCCTCAAGAACCTGCCACTCACTCATTCACATACTTTAAGACAGGTCCCATGGAGCCTAGACTGTCCTCCAATTCTTTATTACCCCAGGAAGACCTTGAATTACTGACCCTCCTGCCTTTTGAGTCCCAACTACTGGAATTACAGGTAAGTGCTGCTAGGTCAGCTTTTCTGTGGTGGTGGGGACCCAATCCAGGGTTCCATTCATCGGGCATTGCCTACTTCCTGGGGCTACCTCTCACAGGGATACAGCCCAGACTTCGGAGTCTGCAGCCTCCGTAACAGAGGGCCTTCTGGGTGCTGTGGAATCAACATTGATGCTAACGTCAGGGCATAATGGCTTTCAGGACATGGGCTTGGGGGACAGAGGAAAGCAGAGGAGCACAGTGAAAAAGGGGTACAGTGGCCCCACAGGTAAATCCCCTGCCTCCTCCTCGAAGGCCTGTGTCCCACAACCACTGACACCTCCAGAATGGAGACTCAGTAGCCTAGGGTCAGCTGGCCCTGTACATGGTTCCAAGAGCTTTGTCATGTGGGTGTTTTTGAGGGGTACTCTGCCGGGACCCCATGTCAGGAGAGGGCCTGGCATTGTGGCTGGCCAGAGGGAGAGCAAACATGTAGAACATGATTCTAAGGACTGGGGCTAAGGGGAGGTGTGGGGGGGGGTCCCCACCTCTTTTGTGGTTGACACCTTCCTCCCTCTGCCTGACACCTTCTTGCTTATCTCCTGGGACAGCCCAGCTGTCTGTCAGATGCACTGAGTGGGCCCTGACTTCACACCCCAGGGTGAGGAAGAGATCTTGCGATAGAGAGCACCAGTTCTCACATTTGCAGAGATGCATGCAGCCTCCTGCATTCCTCCCCTGCAGCCTCCTGCATTCCTCCCCTGCACCCTCAGTGACTTTCCACTCCTTCTGGGTACAAAAGTCCAATCAAGTCTTCAAGTGACATCCAAGGTCATTTCACCAAGCCTCTCACGTCAGCCGTCGCCAAGGGCTGGACACAAAAAGCCACACTGCTGGGATTCAGATCCTCCCCTCCTCCTGTTCTTTCGCAGGCATATGAACGTCCGTGGTGTGCACGCATGAGTATACGCATGTTCACACTTCTGTGTGCAGGTGCAAATGCACACAGGCCTGAGGCCGACATCGAGGGAGTCTTCCTCAATTGCTCTCTCGTCTACTCGTTTAGGCAGGTTTTCTCAATTAATCCCAGAGCTTCGGATATGGTAGTCTCACTAGCCAGCTCACTCCAGGGAGCCCCCATGGCCCCCCTTCCAAACTGGGGATTACACAACTGAGGGTCTAAACGCTGGTCCTCACTCTTGCACACAAATGCTCTATCCACTGAGCCATCTCCCCACATCCCCAAAGAGCTAACATACTCTCAACCACTAGGAAGCATGGCCTGTCATGTGTATGGATGTCCTCTCCAGCCCGCTGTGGCCTGGGGAAAACTGGAGTCCATGTCTATATCCACCAGAAAAGAAAAGCTGGTTATAACGGACATCGGCGTACCACGTACATAGCGTTCACCTCTACATCCAACAGGAAAAGGAAGCTGTGTAAATGGACATCTGTGTACCAGATTATGCTATGGCCAGGAAGAAGCAGACAGTGCATGTAATCAGTGCCTCCTCTATGCCAAACCTCTTTGCAGTCACATCTCATACAATGGCCTTCATCATGATGGAAACAACTTGTAATGTCCTCATTTCACAGCTGAGCAACCGAAGACTGGACGTCCAGCAGATAGCTCCAACTCAAGGAGTGGTGAGGCAGCCCAGGAATAAGCAAGGGAACAGCACCGGATGCCAGTCTTGGTGTCAAGGCTATAGCAGGGAGGCATGGCTGAGGAAGAGCTCAGAGCGGGGGCATGTTGCACCAGACTTGCCATGTTGCACCAGAATTAGAGCTGCCAAGGTCTTCATTGTTCCAGAAAATAGGACGATCATAGTGTTTATGGGAAAAATCTCTCAGTTTTTGTTTTGCTTTTTTTTTTCTTTTGGTTTCTCTCTGTGTAGCCTTGGTTGTGTTAGAACTCACACTGTAGGCCAGGATGACCTCGAACTCAGAGAGATCCACCTGCCTCTGCCTTGCAAGTGAGGCACTGCCACTCTGCTTTGCTTTTTAAGGCAAACAGGGCCTCAGCTAGGACTGTTACACAGAGAAACCCTTCTCAAAAAAACAAAACAACCAAAAAAGGCAGGGTCTCACTGTGTTGCTCTTGCTGTCCTGGAACTCACTATGCAGGCCACGCTAGCCTTGAACTTAGGGAGAGCCACCTGTCTCCCGAATGCTAGTGTTAAAGGTGTAGGCAACTATTTCAGCAACTCTTAATTTTTTTTAAATCAATTTGAATGATTTAAAACAATGTTCCTGCCAATCAGAAGGACGGGTCTACCAGGTTCAGCAGCCTCTGCCCAGGGTCCCTGAGCCTTCCCATCTGTCTAATGTTTCATAAAGCCTAATGGCTTCTAGTAAATATTTAAAAAAAAAAACATCAAGTCTGCAGAGGCAATCACATCTCTGCTAGTTTGGGGCCAGCCTGGTCTACACAGGGAGTTTTGGGCCAGCAAGGGTTATATACATAAAATAAATAAATAAAATAAAATCTTCAAAGATTCTTACAAAACACAGATGAGAACATTTTGTAACAATCTGTGAAGCTAATGATATTCTGATACCAAAATCCCAAGACACAGGTGGGCATGGTAGTGTAGTGTACACTAAAAAAAAAAAAAAAAAAAAAAAA
>PVIU01023846.1:0-26599 GCA_004026605.1 Ondatra zibethicus | reverse complement strand
TTTTTTTTTTTTTTTTTTTTTTTTTTTTTTTTTTTTTTTTTTTTTTTTTTTTTTTTTTTTTTTTTTTTTTTTTTTTTTTTTTTTTTTTTTTTTTTTTTTTTTTTTTTTTTTTTTTTTTTTTTTTTTTTTTTTTTTTTTTTTTTTTTTTTTTTTTTTTTTTTTTTTTTTTTTTTTTTTTTTTTTTTTTTTTTTTTTTACTGCTGAGTAGTACTCTAATGTGTATATGTTCCACACTTTCTTTATCCATTCTTCCATTAAGGGGCATCTAGGTTGTTTCCAAATTCTGGCTATTACAAATAATACTGCTATGAACATAGTTGAACAATTGCTTTTGTAGTATGATTGGGCATCTCTTGGGTATATTCCCAAGAGTGGTATTGCTAGATCTTGAGGTAGGTTGACTCCCAATTTCCTGAGAAACTGCCACACTGATTTCCAAAGTGGTTGCACAAGTTTGCATTCCCACCTGTAATGGATGAGTGTTCCCCTTACCTTACATCCTCTCCATTTTCTCATTTTCAATAAAATAATTGCTATAAAAACTGTTTTGGCTATGGGTGCTGCAGTTGTGTCAAACTGCTAGAGAGTTATTCAATGTGCACTCTTGACTTCTGCAGTTCTCTCTACCTCTCCTTTGAAGTCCCTGAAACAAAGAATTTCTGAGAAGCAGCCGATGGGTGCTGCTATGGCCACCCCCAGGAATGGAATATTGAAATCACAGAACACATAAAAAGGTGGTCCTCATATCTAAGATTTGTATAGATTCCAAGGTAAACCAAAAAATGGAAATATTCCTCCCCATTCCACAGGAAGAATCTTCAGCACCATTACATGTATTTTTCATAGCATCTTTAAGAACTGAGGACCACACCTCTCCCATACATTTCAAAATATTGCCAGTCACCTCTGTATTCAATTAGTCAATCATAGTTGTAAAAATCATGTCTGAACATATATGATGCTTCACAAATGGTTGTAGCTACTGAGCATGACTCTTTGAACAGGGCAAAAAGAAACCTATCCCTGATATGGTTTTCATCATAATAAGGAAATGAGATGATAAGGATTCAATAAACAATAAGGAAAGTACAAAGCATGATGCAAGTCAGGGAATGAGAAGAATTGGATTTGCTAGTGACAAAGTGACAGTAGTCTCTGTAGATAAAGGAGCCCTATCCTAGCAGTTGCTTGTAAGACTAAAATGGAGATGGCAAAGAGTGAGGTTTTTGTTGTTATTTGTTTGTTCATCTGTTTGTTTCCTTTTTTGAGATGGGAAATACTCACCAAACATAATAAGCCCAGCATTCCTAGTTCAAACCTTTAAAATCTGTGATATTCTAAATTCCTGAACTTATTAAAAGTTGACACCAGTGTGAAATTCCATACCTTCTCTTGAATAAACCTCACAGTAAACCCAGGTTTGCTAAAGTATTACAAAAATTCTCTTTGAACAATGGGCATTAATGTGTTATAAAAAGTGAATTTCATCTCAGATTTGCATCCCAATCTTGAGATAATCTCATTATGAACTATACATCAGTATTCTACCCCCCCACACAAAAATCAATAGATAATACTTGTTATCTTAAAAAATGTGAATTGCAGACTCATACTAACCCATAATGACTGGGAAGCTAGAATACCATTAAGTACTTACAAGCTACACTTCTGTAGTAACCACACGGTGAATGATAAGGCTATAAAGGTAATCTTGGGAAAGAAGTGTAGTGTTGTTGGAGGCTGTTTATTTGTTTCCCAGCTGCCCATGTAAAGTGACATGGCTAGGATAAGGCTTCTTTGCCTTTTGGCTCCTCCCAGTCCAACATGGTGAAAGTCTGTTCACTGCCTCTGAGACTGCCAGGTGGGAACCACACTCACCACCTCAACTCTGGTAACCAGTTGGCCCATTCTGCCACCAAGTAACTTGCAGGACACTGCCCACAAACCCCATTCAAGTGCTTGGCCTCCTTAAAAAGCCAGAGTTCTTGCTAGCAGCACAGACCAGAAAGTTGCCCTTTTGGAACTGTACATTTTTTTCTGCTGCTGCTGAATCAGAAAAACCTCTCTTAAAGGTTCTGTGGCATACTGCCAGCAAACAGAACCCATCTGAAAAAAATGTGGCTAAACTTTGTGGGTTTTGTGCCTAGAATTAATTTTCAAGCATTCTCAGGTTTTATGCTGGATTTAGTTAGCACACGTTGGCATGCCAAGATGATGTTGAAGGTTGCTAGTTTGTTTTCCAGATGCTTAGACTGGAAATAATCACTCAGAAACTGCTTGGCCTATTCATTGTAGCTTCTTATTGGCTAGCTCTTACATCTAATTTGACCCATTTCTATTAATCTGTGTATTGCCATGTGGCTGTGTCTTACCTGCAAGTTTCTGGTGCCTCTGTCTTCTGCAGGTGGCTACATGGCTTCTCATCAACTCCACCTTTTTATTCCAGCATTCAGTTTAGTTTTCCAGCCCAACTCTATTCTTCTAAGCCACTGGCTGAAACAGTTTTATTCATCAACCAATAAAAGCTACACATATACAGAAGGACTTAGCATACCAGTATAGATTTGGGCATACTATTTATCAGAAGTTGCATTTTATTGAAACTGTCAATGCAAAGATTTTGGTCAAGCCTGAATCATCAAATATTTTTGAAATATTATCCTTGTATTACTGTTGACAAAGTCAAATATCTAACTCATAGAAAAACTGTTCATACCTCCAAATTCTGAGATGGCACACTGAGGATGAAACCAAGTATATTTGTCTAGGGAGTGGTAGGAGCCTTTCTACATATGGAGCATGTGGGAAAGAAGGTAAAACTGCATGGATGTGTTTTTACTGCTCAACAGCTCAACAATTCTGTTCCAAGAGAAGTCAAACCTTACCAATTGAAAATTGAAATGGGCTGGAAGTTGGATAAGAATTTGAAGGCTATTACCAGGAAGAAGGGTGATGAGAGAAATGGAGTCTGAAATCTGTTAGGAAATCACAATTCATTAACACTGCTAGTTAATGAAGGTAAATAAAAGGTATAGCCTAGGGAGAAGAGAAGGGTTAAGGCAGACACTGCAGGTTCTATTCAACAATCACATTTGAATGCTGAGTTTCTGAACAATTGAACATTGTCACAGGTTTTCTAACTTTTATTGTGGTGGTGTGAATGAGAATGGCCCTCATAGGCTCATATGTTTAAATGTTTGGTACCCATTACTGGCTAGGATATTCACCAAATGTACTGGCTAGGCTGTATCTACCAAATGAAGTCCCTGTAGTTCACTTTGGTTGATAATAAATCAACACTGTATCTGATCTGTGTTCTTCTCTTTCATTCTCTCATTCACTATTTTGTGTTTGTGTGTGTGTGTGTTTCCATGTTGAACCATCTAACATGATTTCTGAACATGTATTACTGCTTTAGGAGAATCAAGAAGTTTTAAGACAAATGACCATTTTTATGATTAATATTTACAGGTTCCAGAATCATGTAAGAGACTACCTTGATGTCTTGTTTTGTGGGAGTTTTGAATTTAACAAATTGTTTGGAAAAATGCACCACAAACATTGTCGGTACCATTCCATGAACTGGAGTACTAGACTGAATGCAAAGGAGAAAATGATCCAAGAAATTTGGTTCAATTAATGACTGCCAATGCCACACTTCTACTAGAAAAATCTTCTCCATTATGATGGATGAACCATTTACCTGTGAGTAAAAACAATAATAAAATATCCATTTCTTAAATTGCTATTGTCAGGTGTTTTTTCATGGAAATGCAACAAACACAACAAAAATATTTTACCTTCTGTCCTTATTCTCACTACATTGTGAAGTTATACCTTGCTTTTTCAATTATATGTAAGGATAGTTAAGATACAGAAAATTAATCATATTCAAATTCTCAAGTGATTATCTACAATTGATTGCAAATTTATACTTTTTTGTCGTTAAGAGATTCATGTTTCCCTCCAAGAACTTCAGCAAAAGATTTCTTTCTGGAGCCTGCCTCATGATTTTCTTTTCTGATATTAATTATTTTCTGCTTTTTTAAAATTTCACTTTTACTTTTTTACCCCCTTCCCCCTCTCTTTTTCTGTGTGTTTTTTCTCTCTCTGCTTCTCTCTCTCTCTCTCTCTCTCTCTCTCTCTCTCTCTCTCTCTCTCTCTCTTTCCCCACTACTTTTTGTTTGTTTGTTTGGGAACATGTCCTCAGTTAAGGCTGAAACCAAACCACCATGTAGCCTTGGCTCCTGCTTGAACTCCTGCTCCTCCACTCTTGACCTCTTAGATGTGGTGGTTACATGCCTAGCCTGGTGTTCATTCTTGATTTGTTTTTTCTGGGGATGCTCTTAACCACTAGCCAGGATGTCTTAGATTCCCTTAGAAACCACATGACACCCATATGATGTGGTTTAGATTTCTACATACCAAGTACTTAGGGTTCAAGACTAGACTGACCTTAGAAATGATATGTGAAAATAAAGCTTTGGGATGGCTAGTTTTATATGTGAATCTAGTTAGCATTATATCTGTTCCTATAAAAATCATAAGAAAATTCTAAATTTGTCTCTTTGGATGACATCATTTTCTTTTAAAAATATGAATCATGTTCTGTTGCAATACTGACATAACACTAAGATGTTGCCATTTGGGGACTGGAGAGATGTTTCAGTGGTTAAGCACACTGTGGCTCTTTAGGAGAAACTGGTTCCCAGAATCTACGTTTGGCAGCCCACAGCTTAAGCTTCTCTTCTGGACCCTGCAGTCACTTCACATGCATTCATTCATATGAATCTGTGTGCATGCATGCATGTGCGTGTATATACATACTTTAAAACAAAATCTTAAAAAAGTATTTCCACTTTTGGAAAATTTGAAAGCTGATATATTGTAAATTCACACACTGAGCATTTTATCTCTTCTGGAAATAATGAATAATAGACACAGTGAAATGTAAATTCTTTATGTAAGATCTGATGGTTGACTAAAATTATATATTTAGATATTAGGTCACATTTTGTTAATTTTCATGTGGTTTCTCACAAATTAGTATATAGCATCATCTTCAATTTATTGATCCTTTAATATGTATTATAATTGTTTGTTACATGTAGCTGGATATTTAAATTGGTTTAAACACAGAAAACACTGTTTCCTAAATTCATTCTATCTACAGAATGAAAGGTAGCATAATATATAAAGTGATATCCTCCTTTGCAGGCAATATGTGACATACCGTAATTTGGTCTAAAGACACTCAAATATACATCTTTCAGAGGAAGATTCTAAAAAGTTTTCAGTTCTTACTGAAAATAAATTGGATGGCGCTGTCATAGCCAACTGCCCCCTGCTTTAAAGGCATAAATCCATAGTAGTATTTACATGATAGAAAGGCTAGGCACCATGTTACATTATTGATCAATAATATAACCATGTCTTAAGGGAGTATGAGGCATTCAACACTATTTATTCTCTTGGGATACAATAACATGACTCTTACTTAAAGCATGGGTATTTGCAGCCACATAGAAAAGACAGTCTAAAGAAGATATGATCAAAGTTATACAATAAACAATGACCATGATACTCTCCAAAGGAATCATTGTAGCCAATAGAACGCAAAAATAAGAGACTGCCTCAGTCGGAGCACAGAGACCAGGTATCATGGTGACACTGGCATTTGCAGGTCTTATTAGCAGGTATTTTGATATGGAAAACTGTATTTTCCAAAATTACCCTCTTCTCAGTAAGAAAAATTGGGTTCTTATTTTATCACCCAAGGAACAGCCCAAACAAACTCTGCATTCCAGATCAGTATCATGAAGACAGGAGAGAAAGACTCTGAATTTAAGAGATGAATTGCACTTCTATTCCCTCCCAATTGCTAAAAGCTTAGAGAGGAACAATATTTTCATCCAAATTGTCTGGCTTTCATGGTACATATTAGAGCCAGACATGTAGTAAACCAGATGCAATTTGAGACTTGTGGAATTTATTTCTGAGCCAAGTTAGAAGCTGAATTAATAGACTTTTACTTTTACCTTTGTTGCAATGAGAAAGCTGAAGATTTTCCAGCATATTCCTACCAGATGGCATGCTCCATTGCCTACAATTTCACTCCCTGCTGTGGACTGCATCCAACTTTGTTTCTTTAAAGGTGAAGAAGAAAAAAATGTGACTCTGCCTATTTGTGTGGCAATCATAGCACTCGAGAGAGGCAGGGTCAGTCTGTTCACTTCTAGCTGTGGTGCAATCTGACCGAGCTCTGGATGCTTCGGCCTATTAGGTATAACAGGCTTTCTTGAAATTTAAAAGAAAGGAATATTAATCAAAATTGGAGTGACAAACAAAGTGGATAAATAAGTGAATAACTATTGAATGGTCATGACTTAAATCTGAGAAACAGTATTCATATTCAGGAAGTCTAAAAGTCATGAGAGAAAAGAAAAGCTTAATTTATTGTTCGAAGCTCAAATTTGTTGTTGTTAACTGAATAAATTCACCACATTAAAAGGAATGTTTAGTCAGTGGAAGAGACTTTCCTAGAGACAGTATTTCAGTTGCAAACGTGGATTCACAATTGCAGATTAAACTCTTAAAACTTTTGATAAGTCATTAAAGATTAAAGTAGCAATAAATAATAGAGCCACAGGCCCAAATAAGAAAAATATGACTTAGATTTGCTTAGAATAAAATAATGTATTACATATTTTAGATAAATCATACAGAAAGTAAATTTTTAAAAATAGATTAGAAAAGAGAACATTTAAACAGCAACCGTAAGTTGATTTATAAAGTATTTGATAAAAATGGTCATCACCAGGCATATATTTCTGTTCACTTTTCTAAAAGTGTTAACAAATGCTATGAGCAGAAAATGTACAAAATAGCATAGAGACTGCAATGCCAGGAGTGTTCCACTTTAATATGTCTTTTTTGGGGGGAAGGGGTTAGAGACAAGTGACCCTGTTCATGTTGAGAAGAGTACATCAGTGAAGAAGTCAACAGAGCCAAGAGTTCTCCATTTCCCCTGTTGCTGCTTCACATGACTCTGGACTGACTATAACATGCCTCAGTTCACCGTGGAGTGTAAGTGTCAGACTTTAAAGGGGAAGAATTGCATTTCCTAATTTTTCAATACAATTAATGCCCAGCATTTTATGTGAGAGTTTGTGTGCTTCTTCTTATTTAGGTCACAAAATGTCACTTCCAATCCGAGCTTATGCATTACCTTTCTTAACTTTCAAAGTGTTCCGTGGGTCACTTCTTGACCTTTGGAGTAACTCTCTGCCAATGACTAGTGTGTTCCCATTTCTTTCTGGTCCAAGTGCAAAATTCCACCTAGAATTTTCCCCACCTACAAACACCAACAATAATCGGAATTCCACAACAAAACGTAATCATACTAGGTCAAAATAGAGATTCTGAAGTCCAGGAAGTTAAAACTAAAAAAGAAAAAAGAAAAACATTAATGTGCTGTAATGTAAAATAAAGATTCAAATACTTGCCTTCTTAGCATTGTATATGGACTATTTCTCCCTTCAGACATGCACAACTCCCTAACACTGCAGAGTTCAAGAGTCAGACTCTTTGGATTTAAGATCCTCATAGAAGGATATCTAACTGTTTATTTCTAATTATATATACATATGGATATATAGCCACGTATATCCATATAGATATATCCATATATTGCTAGATACATACATGTATTTATGTATGTGTATGTATATATGTGTGTATGTATGTATATATTTCAGATCCTGATTTCCTGTCCAGCATTCAATTAAGAGGTCAATGTAATCTCTTCCTGTTGTGTAACCAAGTTAGATATAATTTTTCATAGGATCTCCTGTCTTTCTGTATTTATTTACCACTTCTGCCAGCTTCTCAATGGCTATAATCTGGAGGAATGAGTCGCCTGAAATTTGCTACAGCTCAAATTTGTCTCAATCTCTGGTCTTTGCCTTCCAAGTTCTCAGACTGCAGGCAAATTTACTGCAGGCAAACTTATTTTTCAAAAAGTAAATTTGAAATTTTCCTCCTGTCATTTCTTCATATGAACAATATTCCACAAGTAGTTTAAATTTATATGTGTAATAGGAATACTTACAACTTATAGGAGCATTTAAGGTGGAAAAGCATTTCCAAGAGCTGGAGAGAGAAAGGACACTGATTTGCAGCTGGGGCTAAAGTCATCCTGCCACAGAACGAAGCCCTATTGATGACAAACAAAATAAAGCAAAGTCACCTCACTGTGTTTGCATTTGTTTTAGCTTCTGCCCCTTTAAAATAGCTAAAAGGGCCAATGGCAACACAGTTAAAGTGTTTTGGGAATATTTGTTGAACACATATTTTCTTTTGGGCATAGAAGTTGAATTGTTCTACGGGGCTACTGGAGGATATCCAATTGTTTTCAATGACTCCAAGCAGCTTCCCTAATATCTGAAGGTCATCTGGCTCAGGGTTATCACTTTCAGGCTAAAGCTTCTCATAGGAGCATTGACTATGTCATTCTCTCATCACCACATGAGTAAAATACAACTCAAAAGGAAAACATGACAATAAGATGATCTTTTAACATGAAAGGAAATGCTAGCTTTTCTGTTGATAGAAGTGTGTTCAGGCCTTTGTCATAACAACTGCAGTGGGAGCCACCTTGTGAAACAGTCTGCATTAGCCACGTGGTTCAAGAATTGCGTAATGGCGTTTCCTCCTTTTGGCTCTCTTCAATTAACAGACGGAAAATCTCTCACTCTCCCACATGCTTGGCTATTAAACTTTCTATATACTGCCAAAAAAACTTGTCAAACACATAGCCAGACATACCACAGAAAGCAAATTCTAGAATGATGAAGTAAAATCTAATCACACTAACAGGTACGATGTTAGAATTGTAATATTGAAAAGGTTTTGTGAAATATTCCATGCTTAGTAAGACTTAAGTAGTTTAAGAGTTCTTTAAATAATTTTCCTAAATCTGAGTCACACCTTGTAAAATTCCAGGAACTTTTATTCATTTCCTCAAATATACATTCTCATGAACAAATGCTCTTCTGGTTATAGTACAAATTGATTTTATTTGATTTCCTTTAAGCTCTGGTGGAAAAAAAGCAAGGGCTTCTCTTCTTTTTGCAGGTTTTTACATAGTGCAGGGAGACAAAGATCAAGGACATGCAGTTTGCCAAAGAAAAATAGGGCTAGGAGGGTAGGGAGGGTCTCTATGTACAGAACACAACATCTATTCTGAGAAAATGTATATATAACAAATAAAATTAAAATATTATTTTGGGGAATAGTATGACTAAAGGGTACACTTCTCATCAAGTCTACTGACCTAAGTTTGATCCCTTGAGCCTACACGATGGAAGGAGAGAAACCATTCCTGCACATTGTCTCCTCGCCGCTGCACAGGAACTTTGGCACACACACTTCAAGGACACGAACAAGTAAATGAATAAGATATTTTTAAAAGAATATGTATTATTTTGACTAGACACAATTTTGGCAATGAAGTAGAGTTCTTAACTGATATTATGTAAAGTTACAGGGTCATTTCTTAAACCTAATTCCCCTAATAGAAGGTGTAGCTAATTAATTATTAAAATTTGGGCTTGCTTATGTTCAACTCTGAAGGTCTACTTACTATTTTGTCAAAGGGACTGCATTTGTTGGTATTTTAAAAAGTACTGTGAGAAACATCACACCTCGAGGTGGACATGGAATGTAAGCAAATGAACAGAGAATGGCAAGCGTGAGCAGAGGAAGGCAGCACTTGCTCAGTATCACTATGTTCCAGTGCCTTGGAAGTCAAATTGTTCCAGTCTTCCCACCTTACATGTGGCTATTTTTAGGATATTTTATGTTCTGTGTTCCTTGTTGGATTTTTTATTTCTGTATGCATCCAAAAATTCCATACTTTATTCTTCTTAATGTTGGAATCATATAAGCAGAATCCTGCTTTGTATATCCCTTGGTGGAATTTGTCTTCCTCTTCTCAGTCTATAGAGATGCATCACCTCAATGTGCGCCTGTATCACACTGGCGTACATGACCTATTTAATATGGTTTATTTGATCTTCCCCATTCTGATGATTTTCTGGAATGTTTCCAGTTTGCAACATCCTCAAGAGTGATTATTCTTAATTATGAATCCTGATGTAAATGTATATACTTTTTTAAGAAAGGAAACACTGAGCATTGAGAAGGCCTAGGTATATGCTGAACGTCACAGTAATTTATTATTTTCACAATGTGAAGGTCTGTACTGTTCTTAGTTCCTGAGGATTTTCAGATTTTGGTCTCATCAGTTGCTTTATTTTGTTATTCTCATTTAGTTTTTATGACTAGGAACTTTATTTCCAGCAGTACCATCAAGAAAAATTAAATGAGACATGGAAAATTGATAACATTTTTGTCATATAAAAATGTGAGAAATATTCATGAATTGTCAAATTTATAAACATATCAAAAGTTTCTATACAATAACATATTATTTGGAAACTAAAAGAAAGAACTCACAGCTACATACAATAATCACTATGCATCTGGAGTTGCAATTCACCACACCCAGAGCTTCTGTGGTTTTCGCTGAACACTCTGTAAATTCTTTCTAGAACAGCATCAATACCACACAGAAGGGCTATCAAAGGCTCAAGGCCTCTGAGATTGCTCACTCTGTGGATTGCTTGCTTCTGTTCCTAGTCAGGATTGTTTGTCCGCTGTGTTTTCCTACAGAAGATCCTTCTATATTAGGGATTACACTGATAAATGCTTTTGCTGCAAACCAAACCGAATATTTCCTGTTCCTCCAAACGTTCTAACAATCAGTACAGACTTGGTGCACATATCTCCTCCTGAATTTGAAGTTTCTCCCTTAGTTATCACAGTAATCTGCTTTTCCAAACTGTAATGATTTTTCACAATGCTGTTACAAAAATCTCCTATTATTTTATTTATCCTTTTCACTTTCTAAACAACACTTACCTGACTTCATCCACGTAAAGGAGTTCAATCCATCTACAAACATTTTGAATATGACCATACATATTTTTAAGTTTAACATAGAAATTAATTCTTTACTCTCTCATTTCTGGCACACTCTTGTGTGTCTGGACAGTAAAAGAACACTTAATATTTTGTATCTGCACATTAAAAATCCCCATTTGATTATTTATTAGCTTTTAAAACACCTTCCTAGCAAGATGCGGTAGAAAGTATAGGAAAGCATTTTAGAGATGACAAACTAAAAGTAGGAATGAGTAGTGCATTATCTGAATCAAAACATACATGATATGGTGAAGCTAGCTTTCTAGTTCCTTTCTGCTTTAAGTCAAAACCTATCCCTTTCCCCTCCTTTCTCCATCCCACTGAGTATAATCTTCCTGTGCTTGTCATTGTTAAATACTTATTTGCAGAAGCTCTTAGAGACAGAGACGGTATTGCCACAAGGAAACCTGTTATAGGTAGTTGAATTTTGAACCTAACAAAGCCTGTTTAAGAACCCACAGATTTTTACCAGATTTGGGGAAGACAAGTATTTTAGGAACATGTAATCAAAACAAGGATTTCAGAGAATAATCATCTTAAATTACTGCAAATGCAATGGCACTGGTCTTTGTAAAGGAAGAGAAGACTCTGACAGAAAAGGAGAAGACTGTGTCAGATAAAGGCAAAGGCAGAGTGATGCAGTCAAAGAAAGTGTATCTTCAGCAGAAGCTGGGGGTATAAGATGCATTGTCCACAGTAGCCCCTCGAGGAAGCTTGTATTGCTTGCAACTTGGGTTTCCCATTTTTAGCTTCCAGATCTGTGAGCATAGGTGTTTCTCTTTAGGTTTTTAAATTTTTATTTATTTATTTTTTTGTGCACACTCGTGTGGGGGGGGTATATGAGGTACATACCCATACAAGTGTGATCAGAAAATCTCTCAGTTATACAGAATTTTTACATGGTTTCTAATAATCTGATTGAGGTCCTATTGTGTGTGCATCAAGCACTCTTACCAACTAAGGCATCTCTCCAGCCAGAGTTCCTTATATTTTGTGCATTGTTACACTTTTTATAGCATCTCTAAGAAACTAATATACTAGATATGACATCTAATTGAAAAATATTTTACCATGTACCTAAGATTAAAATATTCTAGTTTTCTATAGTTCAGTTACATTATCTTTACAATGGAGATGAAAAATGTAATTAAGTGATTCAATAAATACAAGAGAAAAGGATGGCAGAATGATGCAATTATATTACAATCTCAAAAATATTTTTTAAATACATCAATTCACACCGCATAGTGAATATGAGTTATTACATCTCAACTACTTTTATTATTAATTATCATCTGGACAATATAATTTTGAATACTTTCGAAAGAGGATCTACGTTATCTATGCACTATACCATGGAATGATTCAAAGAACTTATGAACTTGAAGAACTATATAGCTGTTTGACCCGAGCAATTGGGCTTCTCTAGAGATAAATTAGTGTTATATATTAGTAAGAATATAACTACTACCTAGAATCAAAACTTATCTAAAATGTTAATAAAACCCTTTCCTGACAACTTGATAATATGATGGTTTTTATAAAGTACTGGATATTAAATTTTAGAGACTCCAATTTTAATAAATGAAATATCTCTTATTAATCTTGAACAACTGAATTCAGTGTATTTAATCAGTACAACTCCTAAGGTATATAAAACATTTCTGGGCACGACTACCTTACACAACAGTGTATTTGTCACCAACACATAACCTCAGCGAGAAAAAGCCTCTGTTGGAGGCTTCCATTGCTTGTTCAGCTCTGCCTGCCCTCCTCATATCTAGATTATTCTGAGGCATCTCTGTCTACATTTTTCTCACTTCACCAACTGATTTGCTTTATTAATAGTGAGTGTGTCTCTGTGATGCCAGGACTGAGCCAACATTTTGCAAGTAAGGCCTTCTTAGCTGGGAAACAAGACGCATGAGTGAAAAGTCTGTGTTAGAAGTCAGCCACCCTAGACTAGGGGTTATTCCAGTTAAGATGGATTAAGACGTTCTGCTTCTGGGAAATCTACAATAATACCAAAAAACACAAGTAATTATTTCACAGATGCATCAGTTCCTTTAATTTATATCATATAATTACAGCTAATAATATACATGCCAAGAAAATAACAAAACATTTTAGCCTTCTACTTAAGTATGTCTGACCACCAAATCTTGGTCAATTTTTGGTCTTAGGTGTAAAAATGTGGGCAAAGTGCTGGATTTCATTGTAATACTTTTACTTTGTCTATAAATTGGGTTTCACACAAAGACATCAATATATAGAAGAGCCAAGAAAATACAGGGTACTAATGCAATTCTGCTACAGAAACAGGTTTTCAATGAATTAATTATTGTCTCAAATAAATATTTATTTTGAAAATTATAAACAGCTTTATTGGTCTAGTAAAAAGGATTCCATGCTAGCTTGTTATGTTATAGAATAAAGGATTGAGAATTCTCTGTTGATGTCACATAAGACCTGGTCTTCATGTATGGACACTGTGTTCTTTGCTTATGCCTGGAAAAAATAAGCACTCAACTGCTTTTCAACAAGCAATGGCTCTGGCCTATCCCATATACAGAAACTGTATTGACCCTTAGGTAGCTCCTTCTGTGACAAACGGTTCTTTCTCTTTAAATTTTCATTTTGAGAGAAGGCTTAGAAAAATCTGACATTTGACGTTCACTGTGTCCAAAATAAACAAAGTGGTCACTTTCATTAAAGACATAAGTGCTTTTCCAGAATAGTTCATTTAAACAAGAGTCTTTAATCCACTAGGCCTCGTGTCCTTAAAGAACGATAAAGAGCAGGCTGGGGAGATGGGTCATTTCATGAAGCTTATGAGGGCCTGAGATCTAACCTAGAAATCCTGTGCAAAATTGAGTGTAGTGGTGTGCCTTGGTAATCCCTGTACCATAGAAATAGAAATGAGAGGATTCATGGAGTTGGCTGGCCATCTAGCCTAACCTATAAAGAACAAGCTCCTGCTTCTAATCAAACGTCAAGTTTCAAGAAATAAGGTAGTTGTATCCTGTGGAGCAGCATGTGAAGTTCACCTCTGCCTCGACATTCACAAGCACATAGGTGCACAAGAAACTGCATACACATCTGCTCTTGTTCAAATGCTTCCACGTAATGAAGGAAGGAAGGAAGAGAAGGAGGGAGGGAGAGAGGGAGGGAGGGAGGAAGGGAGGGAGGGAGAGAGGAAGGAAGGAAGGGAGGGAGGGAGGAAGGGAGGGAGGAAGGAAGGAAGGGAGGGAGGGAGGGAGGAAGGGAGGGAGAGAGGGAGGAAGGGATGGAGGGAGGAAGATGAAAGTGACAACAAAAACATCAATATGTTGAGGAAAGACCATTGCGAAAGACACCAAGAAGTTCATCATCTGCAAGACAAAAAGAGAGGAAAAGCTGTCTTCCCCCCTGACCAAGAATGTGCAGCTGTCAGATAATGAGGGAATTAACTTACATTGCTTATGTAACTTTGGGGGTAGAATTTTGTCATGGGAGCCCTAGGAGATTAATATACAGAAACTCAAAGGCAACCAATTCACATCCATTTTCCTCATCTAAGTTTGGAGCTAGCAGTTAGCTAATGCAAAAGTCTTAACATGGAAGGTTTCTGGATCTAACCATTCAACATTACAATGAGTGACTCTCTTAAAGGAGATTGAGTCTGTATAACAAATGCCAGGCTGATATCTCCCACTAATAATGTCAAGAGAATAGAGGGACTTGCTAACCATAACTAAGACAGATGTGACAGTGGCTACCATTCTTCACTCAGACCACTCTGGCCTAAGCAGGACTCCTGCAGCTAATGCTCACAGTAAGAGCAGTTATTCATCTAATAATGGAATTCCTTCGGAATATTAATGGGAAAGTCTCAGAATTCCTTTCATTTTTTAGGGATGGAATTTGGGCAATTAAAATATCATTTAAGAAACTATTTACTAAACTAATTGGCTAAAAGATTGTGAGCTCCTAAATATAAGCCTTTGCTTATTTATGTAGAAACTAGACTTCTGAGGTTTGATGGCAGCTTTGCCCAAAATTTATCATTTGGTCACCAACGTTCTATTTAATCCCTCTGACTTTTGTTTTCTCAGTCATAAAGCAGTGACACCAGCAGTTGCCTTATAGAATATTCTAAGATGTAAATGAGCAGTTAAATACATCACGCTACAATGCAATGACATTCACTGGGCATTAGAATGTGATGCAAATACAGAAAAAAAGTGCTTTTTCCAAATACTTCAATAATTTATTTTAAGGGTTTCCTCCTACATTCCAAAAATCTATTACTGAGTATCTCCAAAAGTATAGATGAAATTAATAAATAATATCAAAAATTAAATTTTTCAAGGACCTCCTGAGAGTCTAGAATTGATTTATGAAAGCCCTATTGATACATATATAAAAGAAGTTGTAGAAAATACACTTATTAGATTTTCACAATCATGAGCAAGTGCCCATATATGGATACATGGACTTCATTTGACAGAAACATGTTTATGTGACCACCCTTTTTAAAACTATTGATGTGATATATAAATGTAAGACAGAAGAAAGAAATAAACATGACATGCAGGCCAGCTTTATTCTATCAACTGCGTTAAGATCTTCAGATCTTCAACCTTAGTCATTCCTTTTCCTTGTCCCATGAGGCAAATGTATTCACTCATACTGTTTCCTTTCTTGTTATACTTTTACAGATGAGAAGTGTTCATGGGGGTTTTCAGGAGCACCTGCATGTGAAGGAGGTGAGAATGGCAATTGGTATTCATATTTATTTAACAGTAAATGTTGTTAGCAGTATATGAAAAGATATGAGGATCAGAAGAGGAACATATTGGAGCTTAAATAAATATCTTTTTTCAGTAACTATGCTTGAATGTGCAGTGATATTTTATTTAATGCAGAAATGCCACTTTTAGGATAATGAAAGACCATGAATGGGGAGTCACATACATACATGTACATGTGTTATGGTATTGCTTTTCGTATCAATCTGTGAAAACTTCAATCAGCTGGAATTTAAAAAATGAAGCCAGTTGCGAAACCACAGGAAGATTAAACTATAATTATTTAATTTCCACCAGTGACCTTTACTCCCGGAACTTGACCTGCTATAGTTTAAGATGAGCTTAGCAAACAGACAAGTACCTGGCAAAACATGGGACTGCTGTGCTCTGGGTCTTGATAGGACTTCGGTTGCCAAAAATGCTTTTAAAAGAAGGGGCAGAATAAGATGTGGCTGAATCTCTAAATGCCATTATGCAAGTTGTATAAATATTTTAATAATGTGTATGTGTACCAAAAGGAGGGCGTGGAAGTTGCCAATCTAAAGTAAATCACAAGCCATACCTCTACCCAGTACTTAAACTAATCATATGTTAAATTTTCAAGGTTAAACTTAAACATCTTTAGTCATATTCTTATTGCAGCAAACTAGGTAATTTGAAGTCAGTTTTCTTTTAGGAATCATGGTAGAAATTTTTCTTAATAGAAAACTTCTGAGATGTTCAGTTGACTCCTGCCTTTAAAAGGTAATTACCTTCACAGTCTCCATCCCTCAATTATATGTATGACCTAAGACTTATTCCAGCATGTCAGGTAGAACCAAAAACCTTGGATACTCAAGTCGCTTCCATAAAATAGTGCAGTATTTGCCTAGAACTCATGCACAAGTATAATTATAAGGTTTATAACCAAGAACAATTGAACCTATAGACTTAGAACCTTTGAAAACATGGAATATGCTGCATTGTGCACTAGCAGCATATACACAGAACGATAAGAGTATCTTCTTTTATGCCATAGTGGGCTTTGTGAAGCAGGCTTTGGTAATTAACATATACACTTAATATCAGATTTACTAATAAATAGTATTGATTGAACACTCATGTTATATACCAACATTCATTTTATGGAAAGTAGAAGGCTATTGGTTTATTCTTTTGGAAAAGGCATGTATAAGATCATGTTACTTTTCTCAAAAGATCATAATAATGAATGTATTTTATGATGTATTTGACAACAGGCAGCTCTTTGCTAACACAGTAAAGTCATTAAAAATTTGAAAGAAATGCTTTCTTTGACATTAAGTGTTGTACTAGTTCCTTTTGGGCAAACGATTAATAACATAGAGACTAATGGTTTGGAGATATAAAGGATGTTGTAAGAATGAGGCTTGTAAGGACCTTACCTGGACAAAATAATATTGTATGGGTAAGGAAGGTTTTCAGTCCTGCATTTGAATGATAGGGAACAAAAGGATGGACTGTCAAAAGAAAATAATACTTTAAGAGTATAGTTCTTATACAGAAAGAGAAACAGTGGACAATTTACTTTGAATTAGCTGAAAGACAAGATAATTTTAAAAAAGTAACACTAATAAACATCAGCCATTTTGAGCAATATTATTGAAAGGGATTACTGCTTAAAGCTCTCCAAAAACATTAAACTAAACAAGAAAATATTCTGATAAGAACTTTTTCATATGGTATGATGCATTGTACTTATAGATTACATTTGAAATGTTGTCTGTGATGGCAGTTGTGACTGTCAGGCACATTTGGGCTTAAAAATCCACTGTCAAGTCATTAGGTATTGTTTGGTGCACCCAATTATTCTTGGAGACTCATTGACAATTTATAGCTTACTTTGATTTATGTTTCAGATTTCAACCATTGACATCCATCTGTGGCTGTCAGATATCCACCAGATACAATTATACTTAATCTTTTGCCTACTGAATCTAAGCATGTCTCGGAGGCATATTCTAATTAATTTCACATTATTGGTTAATGGAAATAATTTATTTAGCCTATTAGCAAAAACTTACAACAACAAGATGTTTTATAAAACATTGCCATATTATTCGCAGGGATTTATAATTTGAAAGACTCATGTAACTGTAGCCTCCCATGGAACAGTGAAACTGGAACTAAGTTACAGAAAAAAGAACCAACTCAACCATTTTATAAATCCAATGCATGACAAGGCTAGTGATGTATAAATGTAGTATTAATGCAACTAACCAAACAAAACAGGATATTTGTGAAAATGAATGAAGCTAAACAGAGAAATTCATGAGCAGACTCACAGAATACATGGTTGTCAGAGATTCACAGGATGAATGATCACTTTCTTAGTGCTCATTGCGAATAATGGTTATTTCCATTGAAAAGACTCACTGGTCTTTGGCTTATCTTAAATCACCTCACAGCAGAAGCACTTTGGGAGTTGGAATAAGAATGCATTCTATAGGCTTAGGTATATGAAAACTTTTAAACGAAATCCTAATGATAACTGAGTTTGTTCTGTGGAACAGGCAAAGAATTACCTATCTGGAAAAGAAAACAGACTGAAATGCAGAGACAGGTGAAAGTAAGAATTTATTGAACATAAGTTGATAGATCCTGTAAGGATGGAACCTAACAGCCAGATTTAAGATTTCACAGAATGACACTGGGTTTGGCATTTTATAAAATGTCTGGGACCTCCTATATTCATTATAATACCACAGAGATGTTTGCCCTTGTATGGTCCTTTTTCTCTCCTAACACATTTCCCATGAGAATGTAGCTCAGATATTTTGCTCCTGAGCAAAACTTTTCCTACCACAGTCTTTCTCATGAGAAGGCAAGCTGAGGTCTTAGGAAGCATATCCTTGTTTTTCCTACCTGTACATGCATTATATAAATATGTGTGCACCGACACATATATACACACACAGAGACTTACACACACACACAAGCACCCACAAAGGTATTCATGCACACAAGAAGGGAGAACAGGGATGAATATATATGTACACACAGATTTATCTATATATACATATATCTATCTAAATCTATTTGTCATCTATCCATTCATAGTTATCTATGTGTCTGTCTATCTATCTATCTATCTATCTATCTATCTATCTATCTATCTATCTATCTATCTATCTATCTGTTTCTCAACTTTGACCCAGTTGGCAGTACTGTATGAGAAAGTGGTACAACCTTGCTGGAAGAAGTATATCACTGGGGCGGACTAAGAATTCATAGCTTAGGTCAATTTCAGTGTGCTCTCTCTGCTTCTTGTTTGAATTGAAGGTAAAAAAACCTTTCAAATTCCTGCTCAAGCCATCATGTTTGCCTCTGGCTACCAAGTATCCCTGCCATGATGAACACTTATCCATCTGGAATAAGGAGCCAAATTGACTCCTTTTTCCTTAAGTTGTCTTATCTTGTGGTATTTTATCAAAGCTTCAGAAAAGTAATTAATAGTCTCAGCATCTTTTGCTCAGACTGTATGAAATGAAGTGGGGAAGTTCTACAAACACCAGCCCCCAGGAGGCAATCAAAACTATGAACAGTCATTGCTATTGCAATCCTTTTCCTGACACTGAACTCCAAAAACTGCAACCATGCCATTCTGGTTTCAGTGTTTTACCATGGAATTAGCATCACTCCCACTACCAACTCTTTTGCTTGATGGGCTATAAAATCTGTATAAGCTGAAGCAAGAAAACAAGGAGGCTTTTCTACAGAAACATATTGCAGAAAGTTGTGTCAAGGGCAATAATACACAAAGAGTCAGTACCAGTACTCAGCAAAGGATCCAGAACTCCGACATCTGCTGATCTATTCTTCCTGGATATCTCCAACCATTCCTGTGATTATTTCTCTATATTGAGGCATTCTTTCTGTATTCATGCAAGTGGCATAATTTGATTTTTTTGTCTCCTCAGTCTAAAAATTAGGTGAAACTAATTTGAGTGCTTCAGAATGAATTCTCACCTTTCAGGTATTGAATAAAATTTTGACTTCCCTTGGGATATGTGTTTTTCGATGTGTAACCAGGGAAGACAAGAGCGAATTGTACAGATACAAAATTCCTACTGGAATGTTCAAGGTAGTAGCATGAGAAAGTATGTTCTAGGAAAAAAATATATCAGTGTGTGCTGGAGGTAATCTCATCAAAAATTTTATAACATTATAATATTTATTTTTCAAAAATAAGACAAATGTAGTTACTTATGGCTTTTGAGTAATTTACTCAAAGCTGGTGAAAACTGGAGTCCAATAGGCTTTTCTTTCTGACTCAGCTTGCCTCCCATTAAGTGCAACTGGGACCTCTGGTCTCTTAACTTCCCTATATGAATCTCTAAGGTATCTTTAAGCTTTCTGGCTTACACTACTTTGGACCTAAGGCAGGTGTCTCTGAAGCTATATACATTCAGGAGTCTACATTACCTATTTAAATCCTTTCTCCTTCCTATTCTACCCACAGAGCAAAACCCAGTACACTTTATAGAATATAGATTTCAAAAGCAAGGCGGTTTTAAGGAGAGTCAGTAGGGGGGGAAATCTCTTATGAGCTTTTTAATTACGGTCTGAATACAGCTGCCTCTAGAACTGAATGTGTAATAATTTTGCATCAGCTTCCTTTTGGCAAAAGCAGTAGAATAAAGCTTTGAGTTCAGTATCTATGTTATATCCCTAATAATGAAAGACTTGTTTTGGAATATGCTTGTAAGTAAAATATATTTAGTTATTTAAAATACACATGAAAACATTAAAATATATTTCATGGGTTTATATTTATTATTTGTTAATTTAAAAATACTAAAAAAGAAAAAAGTACTTGTTGGTAAGTAGAGATATAGCTCTCTTGTAGCTGTGATTTTAAGTAATTCCTTTCACTTTGGGCACTTGAGACGATGACCATGTGTTAATATTTGTGACAAAATAGATAGTCCCAGATAACATATTGCTGAAGTCAACTCAAACACTGAATAAAAAGGCAAACTTAGAATTCAATATAATCTTCCTTTTTCTTTCTTTTTTTACTAGCTGGTCCTGCAAAAGCAGAAAGGATGGTACTACCAAAAGTAATTGTCTGGACAGAAGAAAAACAACTTCCTTATCATTTTTCAAAAAAGATGAGAAAAGGCTAAACAAAATAGTAAAATGCTAACAACCTGGAGGTTTGGAAATGTTGCAAAGACTTTGAAATCTGAAGATCAACTGCAGGAGAACATCCAGGGAGAAAGTGGAGGAGGCTGGCTATGCTGTATTTAGTTTGGCTTCTTGAGTGTAACATGATGGGACTTGCAACCCAGAAATATTTTCTTAGGTATATTCACTGGGGAAGGTGAGCATGATTACAGCTGTGCTGACTTCATGCAAATCAAATTGGCGTTATGGACAATTAATCTTTTGAAACATTAGGATAGCTCTGTAATTTCTCACTTTTGCAAAAAGAAAGGGGCAGGCAACATAAATCAAATTACAGTCTGTAGGCCAGAAGTTTTTTTTTTTTAATTGACAATGTAAGACAAAGCCTCACTAAAATTTTATTACATTGGGTTAACCCAAATTTATAACAGTCTGTCTAGTCCTAAACACGAATAATTACACCCTAATTCCTACCTGACTTGCCTTTTATTCTCATTCATTTAGACTTCAGGTTGAAATAATTCATAAAGGAGTTAATATGTCTTAGAATGCAATGATACTTTGATACACTCGGAATTTTTACATGCAGAAAGTCATGGGTGACTGACAATCTTAAACAAACAAAAAGGAAACTTCCAAAACATATTCTTAAAGCTAACCAATGTAACAAAAAGGAAAGCAATGCAGGTATGTGTGAATGAGAAGTAAGTTTGGCTACTATAGACTCAGAAAATCAATTAACATTTAAAATAAATTAAAATAAATGTATACCATCCAGACATTAAAATTTTTCTAAAAATAACATTCTATTATATTTTTAACAGATAAGTACAGTTATTACATTTACTAAAATCAAGATAAAGATATTGTTCTAGTTAAAGTAGAGGACCAAAAATACTTGTTACACTTTCAGAGAAAGTCAGTTCTTGCTACAGGTTGAGTTTCTTATTTGGCATCAGAGACAATTAAGTGGTTAAATTCAATTCTCAGTTATTGCCCACGGGTAATATAAACAAGGTCATTACCTCACCCATATTCTTTCTCCCATGTACATTGGGAGTCTCTTCTATTTTTTCTTTGTCCTCTTTTTGTGTATTGTATCACATTTTATTCTAATTGCTACGTTACTACCAAATGAAAATGAAATATTGCTGACAGGATGAGGTGAAATTATAGGGTTTCAACATTCCACAGATGGGCTGGTCGCCTGATATAGGAACTGTGTTTTCCAATTGTAAGTATGGAAGTCATTGCCCAAGTCCTATTATGGATATCCTAAATGGAATACAAAATTACATTGCTTCTGTAAGCAGGTGGCAAGAACTCAGGAGTATGACTGTCTGTCGCAGACTACACATTAGATTAGACCATGTTACCTAATCTCCCTCAGCTCAATTTTAGCTCCGCTCTTACAAAATCTATTACTCCCACCCCTCTCACAAGGATGAGCTTGGGAATATTTCTCTAATGAGATATGTTTTTCTAATGTTTGTATACCTATTAATTTTTCATAACAGTGCAGACTTGATTTCTCTATCAAGGGACTTTGCCACATTCCTTAGTAGAATGTCAGTTGCAAAATGTCCAGTCTATTGCCAGTCCTCAGTAATTTTAGGTTGAGTTAATGAAGGACTAAATGAAATATTTAATGACATCAATTATAAAATTCAATTATGAGAAGGCGATGTACTTAGTAACAGTGAACATGATTTTTCTCATACGGTGTGAGCTCAGTATAGACATCTAAGAGGCCCAGAAATCCAGAGAACACATTCCTCATATTTTACCTGTAATAACAGAAAAAAATAGTTAATGCAACCGAATGTTTGACATAGATACTATGAAAGAAAGTATCTCAGTAAACAAACACAGTCATCTCTGGTATTGACATAATAGGCATTATTTTACAGTCATGAAAACTGGGGTTTGGAATTTGGAACTTGTTCAAAGTCACTCTGCCAGTGAGCAATGAAGCTTGATATGTGGCCAATTGTTTAAGGACTATGTAATTCTATCCACAGTGCCTCAAGCCTACAGCCAGCCAGCATCTAGACCAGGACTGCAAATGACAGTTTCTAGCATTATCTGTCAATCTTTTGTAAGAAACTTCTAATAAACTTCTAAATTAGGGTTAATTCCCAGTATGTCTTGGATATTAGCTCAGAAGAAGATTTTCTGAAGATACTCATGAAACACACTGGCAGATGCATCAATTGACAAGGATCTTATTGTAGTTTCAGGCCCACATAGTAGTAGGGTTCTGGGAGGTGTAAAAAGATGTGCTGAAATCGACTGAGTAACATATGGAACCATCATATTTCTATTTTATTTTAAAAGTATAATAACAGAATGTTCTTTAAAGAAATTTTTCTTGATGACAAAGAAGTTACTTAGATTATACAATGGTGTCTAAGGAGACAAAAGGAGGAGCAGGGTATTGGATGAGAGAAACTGGGAACGTAAATTGGTATGTTTGTGTGCATGTATGCATAACTGCATAATGTGTATAAATGCATATGCATAAACGCATAATGCCAAAAAATCATGTGCAATACCATATGTTATAGACATATATATTTTACATAGATGATGTGTACAACATCTTAAGAAGATATGTAAAATGGATATGTCAGTTATTTATATATGTAGAATTGTCTATACTATATGTAAAATGAGGTAAGTATCTTATTTCCCTGACCAAGATCCTCAGGCATTTCCTTTCTCAGTTCTTGCCTATTTGATGCCTTTGGGAGTGTCATTCCATGATGACAGCTTGTTTGCTTTTATTCCCCTGTATGTAGGAAATCAGCCACCCCTCCACCCTGACTTTTTGTGCTGCTTTTCAGTCTCCATAAAAATGGCTCCATCAGCTGAGGACATATTTCTGTGTTCTTTTGTTTGTTTTTTAATAATCATTTGTACTGAGTTTGAAAACAGGGGCCTTTAAGTCCTACTGTGAATCTAACTTTTCTGCTGTATAATGCCTACAATGTTGAAAATAACATTCAGCTAAGATGTTTTCATTAAGTGTCTTTTGTTCAACCACTGATGGTAAAATAACACAAGAGAGGAAAAAAACATATCTCTTTTCCATTTAGACTTATTAAATATTCAAGTGATTCCTCAAATACACTCAGCGTTGCTGTGGCTTCATTAAAGTGCAGCTCCATTGCATTTTACGATGGAACACTGGCACAATATGCTTCCTGCCGTGGCTACCCACAAGCAAACAGATTGCTGCATTCCTCACCAGCCAAAGCTCAAAAGTAGCCCAAAGTCAAGAGTATTATAGTAATCAAGGCCACAGGTTAGAGACATGGATAATGATGGTAAAATCCACATCACTAAAAGGAGGCCACAACTTCCTCATCAAATGCAGATTAAAAAAAATAAACAGTCCACTCTAGTCAAGGATTAGTGTTCCTTTCTCAAAGGTCACTTCTACAGACCTCCTTCAGAAAGCTTGTAAGTCTATCAGGAGGTCATGGTTCTTAGAAAGAAAATATTTGAAATGAACAAAAAATAACTTGCAATACACTGTTAAAAACATAACTGTGTATCATAAAGTAACACATGAAAAACAAATCATAATATAAAGGAATCAAGGTATATACGAATTAGTTTTGTATTTGTAATTATTGAGAATATTCATGTACAGGGAAGGAGATGAGAGAAAAAAAGGCAGAATCAACCCAATTGTTTTAATAACTGCTATATGTTATCCACACTCAAAATTGTTTGATTTATACTTTTAATCTTTTGTTAATGTTTGTCTTCTGTGTACACAGGTACAAGGATGTGAGTGTGAATATGTAGGCTTAAGAAAGGCCTTAAGTATCGTTCTCAAGGATGCCACCAATTCCTATGAGATTGGGTGTCTTTTTTTTTGTTCTGGAACTCACTACATATATTAGACTGCTGTCTTACTTAAGACTTCTGTCAGAGCAATGGACTGAGCTCCCAAGGACCAGTCGAAGAACAGAAGGTGGGAGAAGATGAGCAAGGAAGTTAGGACCATGAGAGGCTGGTCCACCAACTGAGACAATGTGCCTGAACTAATGGGAGCTTAACAAATCCAGCTGGACTGGGACTGAATGAGAATATGATCAAACCGGACTCTTTGAATGTGGCTGCCAATGGGAGCAGACTGAGAAGCCACCAACAATGACACCAGGACCTATCTCTTCTGCATGTATTATCTTTTTGGGAACCTAGTCTATTTGGATGCACACCTTCCTAGGCCAGGATGGAGAGGGGAGGGCCTTGGACTTCCCACAGGGCAGGGTACCATGCCCTCTTTTAAGGAAGCAGGGGGAGGGAGAAGGAGTAGGGGGGGCGGTAGGGGACTGGGAGAAGGGGAACAAATGTAAATTTTTTAATGAAAAAAATGAATATAAAAAAAGACTTCTATCAAAGGCTTTTAATTCTAGTACATGAAAGTAGAGGTAGAAAGATATCTGTGAGAAAGAAGAAGCAGAAAGGTATCTGTGAGATTAAGCCTGTTCTATGTAGTGTGTTCCAGTACAGTTAGGGCTATGTAAAGAGACCATCCTAAAAATCAAAAACGCATCAACATGACCAAAAACATCTTGAGGAAGAAAAGTTTTATTTTATCTTACAGCATTTAAAGCAAATTTGTTAGGCAGGGCAGGAAGTTAAAGACAGAAACTGAAGCAGAGGACCATAGAGGAAAGCTGCATTCTGGCTTGCTCTGTGTGGCTTGCTTAGCCTTCTTTCTTATAGACTCCTCAGTGACTTGTCAGGGCTAGAACTATAAAGAATGGGCTGGCCCTCCTTCATCAATTGCTAAATAATAATAAAAATGTCACACATTCTTGCTCATGGGCCAATCTTCTGGAGGTGTTTTCTTAGCTAAGTATCCCTTTTCCTAGTTATGACTAGGTGAGCATCAGGTCGATGAACAACCAGCACTACTGATTGTTGAAGGACGCCGCTTGTTGGTTCCCAGCTACTCAGCCCCAGAATAATCACACAGAAACCATATTATTTAAATCACTGCTTGGTCCATTAGCTCTAGCTTCTTATTGGCTAACTCTTACATATTAATTTAACCCATTTCTATTAATCTGTGTATCACCACGAGGTTGTAGCCTACCACGTCTGTCTCTGGCAGCAGCACCACGGCTTCTCCCTGACTCTGCCTCCTTTCTCCCATCCTTCAGTTTAGCTTTTCCTGCCTAACTAAGCTCTGCCCTGCTGTAGGTCCAAGCAGTTTCTTTATTCATTATTGGTAATCACAACAGAGGGGAGTTCTACATCAACTGGTTGGTCAGAATTTCCCAGTGATTTTAGTGTCTCTATGCTTTATGCACTGTTGAGATCACAAGGGCTGCCAGATTCAGAATTTTTGCCTGTGTTCAGGGAACAAACCCATGTTGATTCCTTTCTGGATACCTTCATAAAGCCTGTATGTTTACCAGAAGGACATGCTCTCAAGAGATACTATTTGAAATGAGTAAGAAATAGTTTATAATATATTGTTTAAGACATATTCACCTATTATAAATAACAAATGAAACAAAAATCACAACATTATAAAAGCAAGGGCATGAGAAAATTAGGCTTGCAGTTGCTGATAATATGCAAGCACAACC
>PVIU01023845.1:0-26624 GCA_004026605.1 Ondatra zibethicus | reverse complement strand
TAGGTTGATTCCCAATTTCCTGAGAAACCACCACACTGATTTCCAAAGTGGTTGCACAAGTTTGCATTCCCACCAGGAATGGATGAGTGTTCCCCTTACATGACATCCTCTCCAGCATAGGCTATCATTGGTATTTTAGATTTTAGCCATTCTGACAGGTAAAAGATGGTATCTCATAGTTGTTTTGATTTGCATTTCTCTGATCGATAAGGAAGTTGAGCATGACCTTAAGTATCTTTTGGACTTTCGAACTTCTTCTGTTGAGAATTCTCGGTTCAGATCATTACCCCATTATTTAATTGGGTAATTTAGAATTTTAATGTCTAGTTTCTTGAGTTCTTTGTATATTTTTGAGATCAGACCTTTGTCTGATGTGGGGTTAGTGAAGATCTTCTCCGATTCCGTAGGATGCCTTTTTGTCTTACTGACAGTGTCCTTTGCTTTAAAGAAGCTTCTCAGTTTCGGGAGGTCTCATTTATTAATTATTGCTCTTATTGTCTGTGCCACCGGGGTTATACTTAGGAAGCGGTCTCCTGTGCCCATGTTTTGCAGGCTACTTCCCACTTTCTCCTCTATCAGATTCAGTGTGGGCAGATTAATATTGAGGTCTTCAATCCATTTGGACTTGATTTTTGTACATGGTGATAGATAAGGATCTATTTTCATTCTCCTACAAGTTGACATCCAGTTATGCCAGCACCATTTGTTAAAGATGCTTTCATTCTTCCATTGTATAGCTTTAGCTTCTTTGTCAAATATGAGGTGTTCATAGGTTTGTGGATTAATATTCAAGTCTTCAATTCAATTCCATTGGTCCACATCTCTGTTTTTATGCTAATACTAAGCTGTTTTCATTACTGTAGCTCTATAATAGAGTTTCAAGTCCGGGATGGTAGTGCCTCCAGTAGTTCCATTATTGTATAGGATTGCTATGGCTCTCCTGGGCTTTTTGTTTTTCCATATAAAGTTAGTTATTGTTCTCCTAATGTCTGTGAAGAATTCTGTTGGGATTTTGATGGGGATTGCATTGAATCAATAGATTGCCTTTGGTAAGATTGCCAGTTTTACTATATTGATCCTACCAATCCAGGAGCATGGGAGCTCCTTCCATTTTCTGGTATCCTCTTCATTTTCTTTCTTCAAGGCCTTAAAGTTCTTGTCAAACAGATCTTTCACTTTCTTGGTTAGTGTTACCCCAAGATACTTTATGCTATTTGTGGCTATCGTTAAAGGTGATGTTTCTCTGATTTCCCTCTGTTTCTTTATCCTTTGTGTATAGGAGGGGTACTGTTTTGTGAGTTGATCTTGTATCCTGCCATATTATTGAAGGTATTTATCAGCTCTAGAATTTCTTTGGTAGATTGGTCACTTATGTATACTATCATATCATCTGCAAAAAGTTTGATTTCTTCCTTTCCAATTCGAATCCCCTTGATCTCTTTATGTTCTCTTATAGCTAGAAATTCAAACACTATATTGAAGAGATATGGAGAGATTGGACAGCCTTGTCTTGTTCCTGATATTAGTGGAATCATTTTGCGTTTCTCTCCATTTGATTTGATGGTAGCTCTTGGCTTACTGTATATTGCTTTTATTATATTTAGATATGATCCTTGTCTCCCTAATCTCTCCAAGAACTTAATCATAAAGGGGGGTTGAATTTTGTCAAATGCTTTTTCAGCATCCAATGAAATGATCATATGTTTTTTTTTTTCTTTCAGTTTATTTATATGATGGATTACATTGATAGATTTTTGTATGTTCAACCAGCCCTGCATCTCTGGGATGAAGCCTACTTGCTCATAATGGATGACATTTTTGATCTGTTCTTGGATTTGGTTTGTCAGTATTTTATTGAGAATTTTTGCATTGATGTTCATGAGTGAGATCTGTCTGTAATTCTCTTTCTTGGTTGCGTCTTTGTGTGGTTTTGGTATCAGGGTAACTGTAGATTCATAAAAACAGTTTGGCACTCTTCTGTTTCTATTATGTGAAACACATTAAGGAGTATAGGTATTAGCTCTTCTTGGAAATTCTGGTAGAATTCTGCATTGAAAACATCTGGTCCTTGCCTTTTTTTGGTTGGGAGGTTTTTGATGACAGCTTCTATTTCCTTGCGACATATAGGTCTATTTAAATAGTTTACCTGGTTTTGATTTAATTTCGGTATATGGTATTTATCTAAAAACTGTCCAATTCTTTTACATTTTCCAATTTTGTGGCATACAGGCTTTTGTAGTAAGACCTAATGATTCTCTGAATTTCCTCAGTGTCAGTTGTTATGTCCCCCTTTTCATTTCTGATCTTGTTAAATTGAGTGTTCTCTCTCTGCCTTTTGATTAGTTTGGATAGGGGTTTGTCGATCTTGTTGATTTTCTGAAGGAATCAGCTCTTAGTTTCATTGATTCTTTGGATTGTTTTCTGTGTCTCTGTTTTGTTGATTTTAGCCCTCAGTTTGGTTATTTCCAGTCTTCTACTCCTCTTGGGTGAGTCTGCTTTTTTTTTTTCTATAGCCTTCAGGTGTGCTGTTAAGTCACCAATGTGTGCTTTCTCCGTTTTCTTTATGTGGGCACTAAGTGCTATGAACTTTCATCTTAGTACTGCTTTCATAGTGTCCCATAGGTTGGGGTATGTTGTGTCTTTATTTTTGTTGAATTCAAGGAAGACTTTAATTTCTTTCTTTATTTCTTCCTTGACCCAGGAGTGGTTCAGTAGTTAAGTGTTCAGTTTACATGAGTTTGTATGCTTTCTGGGGGTAGAATTGTTGTTAAATTCTAATTTTACTCTATGGTGATCTGATAATTCACAGGTGGTTTCTCCAATTTTTTTGTATCTTTGGATGTTTGCTTTGTTTCCATGTATGTGATCAATTTTTGAGAAGGTTCCAATAGATGCTGAGAAGTAGGTATATTCTTTCCTGTTTGGGTAGAATGTTCTATAGATGTCTATTAAGTCCATTTGAATCATTATATCTATTAGTTCTTGTATTTCTCTGTTAAGTTTCTGTCTGGTTGACCTGTCCATTGGTGAGAGAGGAGTGTTGAAATCTCCTACTATTAGTGTGTGGGGTTTGATGTGTGCTTTGAGTTCTAGTAATGTTTCTTTTACATATGTGGGTGTTTTTATATTAGGGGCATACATATTCAGAATTGAGACTTCATCCAGATGGATTATTCCTATTAAGAGTATAAAGTGTCCATCTCCACCTCTTCTGATTGATTTAATTTGAAGTCTATTTTGTTCGATATTATGATAGCCACACCCGCTTGTTTCTTAGGGCCATTTGATTGAAAAACCTTTTCCCAACCCTTTACTCTGAGATAATGTCTGTCCTTGTGGTTGAGGTGTGTTTCTTGTGAGAATGTTGGATCCTGTTTTTGTATCCATTCTCTTAACCTGTGCCTTTTTAAAGGCAAATTGAGTCCATTGATATTAAGTGATATTAATGACCAGTGCTTGTTAACTCTGGTTATTTTGGGGGGGGGCGTAGTAGAGTTTGTGTGTTTTCCTTCTTTGAGTTGTGCTAGTGGAGGGTTGGTAGATATCTGTGCTATTATGGGTGTTATTTGCTTCCTTTAGTTGTGGTTTTCCTTTTAGTACTTTCTGTAAGGCTGGGTTTGTGGGTATGTATTGCTTAAATTTGTTTTTATCCTGGAATATCTTGTTTTCTCAATCGATGGTGAAAGAAAGCTTTGCTGGGTATAGTAGTCTGGGCTTGCATATATGGTCGCTTAGTGTCTGCAGCACATCTATCCAAGACCTTCTGGCTTTCATGGTTTCCATAGAGAAGTCAGGTGTAATTCTAATAGGTTTACCTTTATATGTTACTTGACCTTTTTCCTTTGCAGCTCTTAATATTCTTTCTTTATTCTGTATGTTTTGTGTTTTGATTATTATATGGCACGGGGATTTTTTTTATCCAGTCTATACAGTGTTCTGTATGGTTCTTGTACCTTCATAGGAATATCCTTCTTTAGGTTAGGAAAGTTTTCTTCTATAATTTTGTTGAGTATATTTTCTGGGCCTTTGAGCTGTGCTTCTTCTCCTTCTTCTACCCCTATTATTCTTAGGTTTGGTCTTTTCATGGTGTCCCAGATTTCCTGGATGTTTTGTGTTAAGAATTTGTTGGATTTGTTGTTTTCTTTGATCAATGAGTTCATTTTTTCTATCGTATCTTCAGCGTCTGAGATTCTTTCTTTTATCTCTTGTATTCAATTGGCTATACTTGTCTCTGTAGTTACTGTTCATTTATCCAGATTTTGCCTATCCAGCCATCCCTCGGTTTGTGTTTTCTTCATTGCCTCCATTTCAGTTTTCAAGTCTTGAACTGATTCCGTTACTTGTTTGATTGCTTTTTCTTGGTTTTCTAGGGTATCTTTGAGGGATTTATTCAGTTCTCCTAACTTTTTGTTAGTCTTCTCATCCATTTCTTTAAAGGAGTTTTTCACATCCTCTTTAATGGTCTCTGTAACTTTCATAATGTTATGTTTAAAGTAGATTTCTTCTGCTTCTTCTGGATTAGGTTGTTCAAGTCTTCCTGTTGCGTGTTCACTGGATTCTGGTGTTATCATGTTGCTTTTCAGGTTGTTGGAGCAATTCTTGCATTGGCGCCTGCCCATCTCTTCCTTTGAATGCGGTCAGGAGAGTCTCAGCGGCTTGGTCTTATTTTTGTTGTGGCTAACTCTGTACTTGGGGATTTTTCTTGTTCTTCCCTCTCTTAGGTCCCCTCAGCACTGGATTTGGCTCTCAGTTCCCCTTCTCCCTGAAGTAGGCTGTGGTGTTGGATCTAAAGACCCCCTCTGGATGGATCTACTGGTACTGGATCAGGGCCACTTGATGGCCAAGGACCTCGAGACAAAAGGGCAGGCTTGGCAGATGCTGGCTCCCTGGAACAGAGAAAACCCTGCAGCCTTGCACTCACCACTTATTCCACATAGCCTCAGCTCCAAAGCAGGCTGTGTTGGAAGATCCTAGGACCCCGCAGATGGAAAGGGGTGCTTGGGGGCAAGCTGGGGCAGGATAAGTAGAAAAGCCAGTAGCCAGGGAGAAGCACTGATGAATGGCCAGAAGGTTTACGGGATTGGAGGGCACCTGTACTCCCTTCCTGGGGCAACTGGGCAGCTGGGCAGGGACACACTTACCCTTCCAGATGGATCTGCTGGTACTGGATCAGGACCACTTGCTGGCCAAGGATCTCGCAGACAAAAGGCGGGCTTGGTGGATGCTGTCTCCTCCATGGAACAAAGAAACCCCTGCAGCCTTGTACTCACCACTTAGTCCCCAGAACCTCAGCTCTGAAGCTGGCTGAGTTGGGAGATCCCTTCCGGATGGATCTTCTGGTACTGGATCAGGACCACTTGCTGGCCAAGGACCTTGCAGATAATCAGGCAGGCTCAGTAAATGCTGGCTCCATGGAACACAGAAACTCCTGCAGCCTTGCACTCACCACTTTTTACCCAGAGCCTCAGCCCTGAAGCAGGCTGAGTTGGAAGATCCTAGGACCCCGCAGATGGAAAGGGGTGGTTGGGGGCAAGCTGGGGTGGGATAAGTAGAAAAGCCAGTAGCTGGGGAGAAGCCCTGCTGAGTGGCCAGAAAGTTTAGGGGATTGGAGGGCACCTGTACTTCCTTCCCAGGGCATCTGGGCGGCCGGGTGGGGACACACTTCAAGTGTGTAATTTTCCTGCAAAGGACCCAAGTTTGTCTCCCAGGACTAACTCATTGAGCAACTTAAATTCACCTGTGACTCCAGCTCCAGGGAATCCAGTGTCCTCTTCTGACATCGCAGAGCCCCTGCAATCATATGCATGCAATACATAGCAGACATATATACACAATTAAAAAGATATAGATAGAAATAAAACACATTTGATGATCTAGATGTGTTTTGTGAAGTTCTATAAATAAATGTGCTTCATCAAAATATTCTACATCGAACCTCTTCTCATTGTTTTCAAATTATCATTATCACTTGCATGCATTATTAAAATGGTACATAATTGACCGACATTGTATGTCCACTCTTGCCTGTTACAGTTTGTTCTTAACAATTTCGTCAGAATAATTCACTTAAGACATAATGCTGGGTGTGTAGCTCAGTGGTAGAGAATCTTCCTGGTAGGCACAAAGGCTTAGATTCTCCCTTTAGCATGATAAAACTAAATTAAATAATAAAAAACAACACAAGTCTAAGCCAATTGTGGTACCACTCCTCTGTATCTCCAACTACATAGGTAGCTGAGGCAGATGGATGCCTTGAGCTCAGGGGTCCATTCCAGCCTGGGTAATATAGTGAGATCCTTTGTCAGAAAAATGTCTAATTAGATAAAATAAGTTAAATCATGTCACTTCTCTGTTTGTACTTTGTGATGGGGCTGGCATGATGATTTAGCATGTAGTGACACTGCCACCATGCTTGACAATTTGAGTTTGATCCCCAAAGGCCCATATGTTGGAAACAGAGAACTATTTCCCACAAGTTATCCCCTAACCTCCACAGGCACGCTATGCCGCACACATATCCTATACAACAATTAAAATAAATAATCAAATAAATAAGTAATGATTTTTTACATGTTCTAAACCTTATGACAATCCCTACATATTTTTTTTCTAACTTAAAACTCTGACCTCATACCTCTCTTTTTGTCACTCTCACTTTCCTTGGGCCACTTAATTCTTCTAGCATACCGACTATTCTCCCAATTTCAAGGATTGCATGTGGTTGTTATATGGCAGTGTCCTCTGATATAAAAAAAATATGACAATGAGGGGCACTCATTAAGACATACAGTATTCTAAAGGGAGGTAGAACATTGCATCCCACTAGGAAGATCTTAATCTCAGGAAGTAACAAATCCAGAGATTCATGGAGTCCTTGAAATTGATCAAATTCACTAGGCCCCTCACTTTCCAAATATATACAAGTTCTAAGGACAGCTTATAGAAACTCTGTGAACAAGCCTGGTTGCCTAGAACACACTCAGACCCACTAAGGTCTGTGAAAAAGGCACTCCCTAACATGGTGAGCTGCCTGAAAGCCATGCAGTGAGCCTCCACCCATGCTGGGGCAGCTTTTGGCAAAGTGTCTGTCTTGGAGTCATTTGTGCTCCTGAGAGCAATGCTCACAAATATTCCTGCAAGGAATTCCAGTAAAATTCATTGCGTCACTAAGTTGGACATTGAAATTGGTCTGCCTTTCACCTGTTTTTGGTTCCCTTCTGAGTGACTAGACATGTATTCACACCTTCTCAGGAATAGCATCACACAGCAATGGTTATATGCCCCCTTGGTGATACACTTCTAGCAGATTTCTCCACAGTTGTTGTCCTCATCTCCTTCAGTATTTGTCAAATGTCACTCCTCATCAAGGCCTATTCTGATCATCCTATTTAATTATAACACCTCTCTATAGCACATGTCTTCTTTTCTCCCTTCATTACTATTTTCTACACAGTACTTACAACTATTACACTATGTATTTTGTTTCTAATTTTTCTCTTCTACCTACAGTGAAAGGTTCAGGAGGACAGATTTTTGTGTTCTTTAGTCATCACAGTATCCACATGACCTAGAACTTGGCTCAGTATGTAGTGACTGAGTGAATGAGACACATCGATGATGCTTCTGCTCAGAAACATAACATCGTATTTAGTATTTTCTGTCTCTGTCTCTATCTCTGTCTCTGTTTCTCCCTCTTTATATATATGAAATCTCTCTTCCATATATGTGTATATATGTGCCGTATGTGTATACATGGGGGTATAATAAAAGATTTTCTACATATTATGGAGCTAACACTTTTTAGATTATTATTCCAGTTTACCACTATGCCTTATATTTTTCCACCATCTTGTAACATGAGGGCCTGCTTGTTAGAGTTTCTGTCCTGCCCAGTTCCTGCATTCATTAAGTCCCAAGGAAAATCACACAGAGAGGTCTACATAAGTTATAAACTGATTGGCCCATTAGCTCAGGCTTTGTATTAGCTCTTATAACATATATTAGCCCATTATTCTAGTACATGTTAGCCACAGGGCTCAGTACCTTTTTCAGTGGGAGCAGGTCACATCCTGCTTCTTTGGTGTCTGGGCAGGACTGCAGGAAAAGCTTCCTTCTTCCCAAAATACTCCTGTTCTCCTTTCCCCACCTCTACTTCCTGTCTGGTTGTCCTGCCTATACTTCCTGCCTGGCTACTGACCAATCAGCATTTATTTAAAACATAATTGACCGAATATAGAATTGTCCCACACCACCATCTTGCTATTCTTGGTTAAACCCAGAGCTTTCCACATATTAAGCATGCACCCTGCTGTTGAGATACATGAAGCATTGTTCTTAAACATAAACCTGAAAATGATGCAAACATTTGCAACAATTGAAATTATAATCAGATACTAAATATACTGGTCACTCAGTTCATGCATTTGGTACTGGTGGAAATCTACATGCTTTCATCTATATTGAACTAAATGCTCCTGCATTTTATATTTCTATAATAATAACAATTTAAATTAACTGTATAATTATATTTTTGTGAAAGTGTAATTATACTTTTGTATATGAACTTTCAGGGTACTGTGGACCAATGCTACTTTCTTGTCCCTAAGTGTCCCCAACCAGAGAAGCGCCCTCTGTTGTCTCTTGGATATGGAGAAATGATGAAATTGTGATAACTGAGATTGAGAAGTGTCTAGGAAGCTAACAAAGCACACTTCTGGTTGTGTCTATGAGGGTGTTTCTAGGGAAGATTAGCTAAGGTAGAGGACTCACCATGAATGTGGGTGGAACCATCTCTCAAACTGGATACCTAGATGTTGGAAAGAGATAAGGGGAAAGCTCCAGAGAGTGGGCACTCTCTCTTACTATATCTTGCCAGCCATGAGATGATGAAGATCCTCTACTACATGCTTCTAGAAACATAATATTCTATCAAAGCCATGGACCAAATGACCAGAATTTCATCCTCTGAAGTTGTATATGTCAGACATTTTGACACTGTGGTGAAAATAATCCAACCAACACAAAGCCCAAGTTCTTCTCATGGGGTATACAGTTTTATCACTAATCTTTTTCTCACTGAAAAACTTGATGTCCATAGAGGTGGCACATAAGTATACATGGCAAAGATTTTTTTTATTTGAACAAAAAAGGAATATTCAATTTCAGTTGAGCATACGATTCAAAGAGAAATCAAACTCATATAGTGATAATGTTAAATATACTCCTTGAGTTTATCACAAAATAAACTAAAGTAGCTATAAATACTTTACCAGGTTTACAGAGAAAGGGAAGCCTGCATAAAAATGTCAAAGTGAAGGGAGTTAATTTTCTGTATGCAAGTAACATTATGAAGTCTATATCCTAAGAGCAATATTACAGAATTATTGGCTCACAAATATGGAGAGAATACAATATGTGGGGAAGAAGAATCAGTACATTTCAAAGGAAAAGATAAAGCCAAGGGACCTGAAAATTAAATTCAGAAGCTAAAGGGAAAAGTGTTTATCTGCTGAATTTTAAACATATTTTATTCAGTTATTATTGCTTCTTTCTGTGGTCTGAAAAACAAAAAGCAACAGATGCAGTATCTATTGGAAAACAACAGCCAAATATATAAACTGCAATCACAGCAAAACACTTTTTATCAAAAATAAGTACAAATGGTAATGTTACTTAAGAAAAGCAATTGAGCATGAATGAATTCTCAGTGGGATGTTTAATGAAAGAAAGATTATTATTATTATGAGGTTCTTTATATAAAAGCAAGGGGATCACAAGGTGTTCCCTCTTGGTATTTTGCATAAAGGTCTTAAGTTTAGAGTGCATATATTCATAAAATGTCAATTGCTGAACATGCCTATATATAGATATTAATGCCTCATTGAGGCAAAATAAAGAATTCACTTTAATATCTGTCTATTGAGAAATAGACATCATTCAATCCAGATAATGGAGTAGTCACAGTAACAACAGCTGTGGCTCTCTAACTGCTTGTGGGCTTATTTTCAGCACACTAGACACAGGCTATTTGATATCGCAGTAGGAAAATATGATGGAACTAAATATTATATTTACTATTCACAGCTTTTTCTTTAAAACAAATGGAATTGTTTAAATTCTGTATCTAATGGGAATTGGAGGACAAATAATATTATTTCAAAACCCTCAAGGTATAAAATCCTTAACCAAATAGATTTTGAGAATAAATTTAGACTGTACTAAATTTTTTGCTCAAGTTTTTATTAAATACAATTATTCTAAAGAATATTATTTTTCTTTGTCAAATTAAAGTATGCACCAAAATTTAAGCTTTTTTGACATATGAACATGTGGTGTGTTCTTATACTATCATGTTCAACAAAATAGCACACTCTAGAAATATATTTATAGAAGATGAAAAAGTATGTAGTTGTTTGATGGTGTTGTCAAGAGTTTTCTTAAAAATGTCCAAAAATGGATTGACTGTGATAATTTACGTTCTCTACCAAGTAGAGTAATTGGATTCATTAATTGACTAATGAAACAGCATTTGAGTTCAGTAGGTAATTGACTGTAATATTTCCCACAAATAAGGAATGTAATCTAGAAAAGAATTCCTGAAACTTAAGATGTGTCTCAGTAAGGTAGTTTTAGCTTCCCTCTCACTCTCCACATTGAGCTGTGTGAGTTTCTTCTTCACAGTTACAACAGTACCTGTCTGGCAGAAATGAGGTCTAGTTGTTATGTATGCCAGGATGCAAGCTGAGAGCTAAACCATTGGCCAGCTGTGTATCAGAAGGTATGAACACACTGGGATTTTCCAGAAACTCTTCATACTCATTTCATGATAAAGATGAAGGCTACTTTTTGGAAGTACCTGTGAAGAAGGATGCTTAGAAGAAATCCCACACTAGCTCAGAATTGAGAATAATAGAGGGTTATGTATTTAGGGGTAGACTCACAGATCACAATCCTCTGCTGGAACAGGGAATAGCAACCAAATCCCTCAGCAGGAAAAGAGGACGGATGTGCTCTTTACATTGGCATAAATAGTATAAGAGGCCATACCCAAGTGGGCGTGTAATGTAAAGGCTACTGGTGATTGGAATTCCTACAGCACCTCCCCCTTTTGTTTAAACAAGAGAGTTGTAAGCCTAATACAAAATTATATACAATAAGAAAAAATATATCAAGCAGGAAACATGTGATAAATGTTTCAATAATTACCCTATCATAATGAGTTAAGGCTTGTATAATGAATAACTTGGCCAGGTCATGAGAAGAAAGTAACTAAAACTGTCTAGTCTTCAACCCCATAGAAGATCCAAGAATAGAGAAAGAATATTAAGATCTGCAAAGGAAAAAGGTCAAGTAATATATAAAGGTAAACCTATCAGAATTACACCTGAGTTCTCTATGAAAACCATGAAAGCCAGAAGATCTTGGACAGATAGTGCTGCAGATACTAAGGGACCATGGATGCAAGCCCAGACTACAATACCCAGCAAAGCTTTCTTTCACCATCCATGGAGAAAATGAGATATTTCAGGCTAAAAACAAATTTAAGCAATACATAGCCACAAACCCAGCATTACAGAAAGTACAAGAAGGAAAACCACATCTATAGGAAGCAAACAATACCCATAATAACACAGACATCTAACAGCCCTCATCTGGCACAACTCAAAGAAAGGAAACACACAAACTCTACAACCCTAAAAAAATAACCACAGTTAATAACCTCTGGTCATTTATATCATTAATATCAATGGACTCAATTCACCTATAAAATGGCACAGGTTAAGAGAATGGATACGAAAACAGGATCCAACATTCTGTTGTTTACAAGAAACACACCTCAACCACAAAGACAGACATTATCTCAGAATAAAGGGTTGGGAAAATGTTTTTCAAACAAACGACCCTAAGAAACAAGCAGGTGTGGCCATACTAATATCGAACAAAATCGACTACAAACAAAAATCAATCAGAAGAGATGGAGATGGACATTTTATACTCTTGAACAGAATAATGAATCAGGATGAAGTCTCAATCCTGAATATATATGCCCCTAATATAAAAGTACCCACTTATGTAAAGGAAATATTACTAGAACTCAAAGCACACTTTAAAACCCACACACTAATAGTAGGAGATTTCAACACACCTCTATCACCAAGGGACAGGTCAACCAGACAGAAACTTAACAGAGAAATAAGAGAACTAACAGATGTAATGAATCAAATGGACTTAATAGACATCTATAGAACATTCCACCCAAACAGGAAAGAATATACCTTCTTCTCAGCATCCCATTGAACCTTCTCAAAAATTGATCACATACTTGGTAACAAAGCAAAAATCCACAGATACAAGAAAATTGGAGTAACCACCTATGTCTTATCGAATCACCATGGAGTAAAGTTAGAATTTAACAACAATTACACCCCCAGAAATCCTACAAACTCATGGAAACTGAACAGTCAACTACTGAACCACTCCTGGGTCAAGAAGAAATTAAAGCCTTCCTTGAATTCAATGAAAATAAAGACACAACATACACAAACCTATGGGACACTATGAAAGCAGTTCTAAGAGGTAAGTTCATAGCACTTAGTGCCCACATAAAGAAAACGGAGAAAGCACATATTAGTGACTTAACAGTATACCTGAATGCTCTAGAAAAAAAAAAGAAGCAGACTTACCCAGGAGGAGTGGCAGACTGGAAATAATCAAACTGAGGGCTGAAATCAACAAAATAGAGACACAGAAAATAATCCAAAGAATCAATGAAACAAAGAGCAGGTTCCTTGAGAAAATCAACAAGATTGACAAACACCTATCCAAACTAATCAAAAGACAGAGAGAACACTCATATTAACATAATCAGGAATGAAAAGGGGGACATAACAACTGACACTGAGGAAATTCAGAGAATCATTAGGTCTTACTACAAAAGCCTGTATGCCACAAAATTGGAAAATATAAAAGAAATGTATAGTTTTTTATATAAATACTATATACTGAAATTAAATTAAGACCAGGTGAACAATTTAAATAGACCTATAAGTCACGAGTAACTAGAAGCTGTCATCAAAAACCTCCCAACCAAAAAATGCCCAGGACCAGATGGTTTTAATGCAGAATTCTACCAGAACTTCCAAGAAGAGCTAATACCTATACTCCTTAATCTGTTTCACATAATAGAAACAGAAGAGTCATTGCCAAACTCTTTTTATGAAGCTACAGTTACCCTGATACCAAAACCACACAAAGACACAACCAAGAAAGAGAATTATAGACCAATCTCACTCATGAACATCGATGCAAAAATTCTCAATAAAATACTGGCAAACCGAATCCAAGAACACTTCAAAAAATTCATCCATTATGATCAAGTAGGCTCCATCCCAGAGATGCAATGCTGGTTCAAAATATGGAAATCTATCAATGAAATCCATCATATAAATAAACTGAAAGAAAAAACCATATGATCATTTCATTAGATGCTGAAAAAGCATTTGCCAAAATTCAACACTCCTTTATGATAAAGGTCTTGGAGAGATTAAGGATACAAGGTTCATATCTAAATATAATAAAAGCAATATACAGCAAGCCGACAGCTACCATCAAATTAAATGGAGACGAACTCAAAGCTATTCCACTAAAATCAGGAACAAGACTGAGCTGTCCACTCTGTCCATATCTCTTTAATATAGTGCTTGAAGTTCTAGCAATAGCTATAAGACAGAATAAGGATCAATAGGGTAAAAATGGCAATTCTACCAAAGGCAATCTATAGATTCAATGCAATCCCCATCAGAATCCCAACAAAATTCTTCACAGACCTTGAGAGAACAATAACTAAGTTTATATGGAAAAACAAAAAGCCCAGGATAGCCAAAGCAATCCTATACAATAAAGGTACTTACAGAGGCATTATCATCCCTGACTTCAAACTCTATTACAGAGGTACAGTAATGAAAACAGCTTGGAATTGGCAGAAAAACAGAGGTGTTGACCAATGGAATCAAATTGAAGACCTGGATATTAATCCACAAACCTATGAACACCTCATATTTGACAAAGAAGCTAAAAGTATACAATGGAAGAGTGAAAGCATCTTTAACAAATGGTGTTGGCATAACTGAATGTCAACCTGTAGGAGAATGAAAATAGATCCTTATCTATCTACATGCAGAAAACTCAAATTCAAATGGATTAAAGACCTCAATATAAATCTGACCACACTTAACCTGATAGAAGAGAAAGTGAGAAGTAGCCTGCAATACATGGGCACAGGAGACCACTTCCTATGTAAAACCCCAGTGCACAGACAGTAAGAACAACAGAGAATAAATGGGACCTCCTGAATTCCAGAAGCTTCTGTAAAGCAAAGGACACTGTCATTAAGACAAAAAGGCATCCTACTGAATGGGAGAAGATCTTCACTAACCCCACATGGGACAAAGGTCTGATCTCCAAAATATACAAAGAACTCAAGAAACTAGACATTAAAACACTAAATTACCCAATTAAAAAATGGGGTAATGATCTGAACAGAGAATTCTCAACAGAAGAAGTTCAAATGGCCAAAAGATCCTTAAGGTCATGTTCAACTGCCTTAGCGATCAGGGAAATACAAATCAAAACAACTTTGAGATACCATCTTATACCTGTCCTAATGGCTAAAATCAAAAACACCAATGATAGCCTATGCTGGAGAGGATGTGGTGTAACAGGAACAGTCATCCATTGCTGGTGGGAATGCACACTTGTGCAACGACTTTGCATATCAGTGTGGCGGTTTCTCAGGAAATTGGGAATCAACCTACCTCAGGATCCAGCAATACCACTCTTGGGAATATACCCAAGAGATGCCCAATCATACTACAAAAGCGTTTGTGCAACTATGTTCATAGCAGCATTATTTGTAATAGCCAGAACCTAGCAACAATCTAGGTGCCCCTCAATGGAAGAATGGATCAAGAAAGTGTGGAATATATACACATTAGAATACTACTCAGCGGTTAAAAAAAATGACATCCTTAAATTTGCATGCAAATGGATGGAAATAGAAAACACTATCCTTAGTGAAATATCCCAAACCCAAAAAGATGATTATGATATGTAGTCACTCATTAATGGACCCTAGCCATGAACAAAGAACATTAAGTTTACAGCTCACAAGCCTAGAGAAGCAAAATAGAATGGTGAACCCAAAGAAAAACATATATAGATCCTCCTGGAAATTGGAAGCAAAAAAGATAGCCGGGCAAAAGGTGGAGGCACGGGAATGGGGATAGGGGTTTCGGTAGGGGTGGGGGTGGGGGTGAAAGGCAAAGAGGGAGGGAGAAGGGAGAAGGGATGGACTGGGGAGAGCTTGGGGGAGTGGGAGGGTGGAGATGAAGGAAGGGTGGATATTGAAGAAGGAAATAAGATATCTTCATTAAGGGAGTCATTTTAGGATTGGCAAGAGTCTTGGCTCTAGAGGTGATCACAGGTGTCCACGGGGATGTCCCAGGTAGGTACTTCAGCAGCAGAGGAGAAGGTGCCTGATCTAGCCTTGTCGCATAGTCACATTGATGAATATCTTGATCATCACCATGGAAATTTCATCCGATGGATGGAGATAGAGACAGAGACCCACATTCACATCAGAGCAATGGACTGAGCTCCCAAGGTCCACTCAAAAGCAGAAGGTGGGAGAAGGTGATCAAGGAAATCGGAACCGGGAGAGGCTGGTCAACCAACCGTGACTGTGTGCCTCATCAAATCCAGCTGGACCAGGACTGAATGAGCATATGATCAAACCAGAATCTCTGAATGTGGCTGTCAATGGGGGCTGACTAAGAAGCCAATGATAATGGCACTGGGACCTATGTCTTCTGCATGTATTAGCTTTTTGGAATCTAGTCTATATGGGTGCACACCTTCCTAGGCCGGGATGGAGGGGGAGGACCTTGGGCTTCCCACAGGGCAGGGTACCCTGCCCCCTCTTAAGGAAGAAGGGGGAGGGAGGAGGGTTAGTGGGGGAGCGGGACGGGAGTGGGAGAAGGGGAGGAAGTGTAAATTTTTTGAATGAATAATAAAACAATATATAAAAAAGATTGTCATTTTGCAATTGTGTATTTTAGGCAGCATTGTGTGTAAAATTTATTATTTATGCAATTGTTAGTTTCTGGTTTATGTTTGATTGATAAATGAATCTACTTTTTACCACCCTATTTCCTTGATTACTATGGCTTTGTAATACTCATATATGTTGGAATCAAGAATAATGCTTCTGGCTTCATTCATTCTCAATATTGCTTTAGTATCTACTCAGATCTTTTGTTTTTTCTTATAAATGTTAGGATGGTTTAATCTATAGTGAAAGCCTGAGTTGAAATTTCAGTAGGAACTTAACTAGATTTAGATTTCTTTGGTAAATACTATGTTCTACCAATAATCATTATTCAGATAATCCCCAATACAATAGATCTATTATTTGAGTCTTGCATAATTTGTAATTAATGCTAAGAAATCACCTATAAGCATAAGAGGATGTACTCAATCTCACAAATCCATAGAAATAAAAATCAAAATAACAATGTGCCATTATTTCACACATGTTAGGATTCCTAAAGAAGAGAACAGGTAAGAAGTTTTGGCAAAGACAAGAGAAAATGGAACTTGTTAATATACCATCAAGAAAACACCATGGAGGTCATGTTCACAGTCATGTCCTTACTGCAGAAAAGTACAGGTGTGGTTGTCACAGTGCTTGGAAATTACTCATTATTTTTGGTGAGATACATCATTTAGATGATTTCATCTTATGTGTCTTAACTGCACAGCCTCAAAAGGAAGATATGGTCAGCACACAATTCAAGACACTTAATGGTACTTTCAGCTCTAACATATCAGGACTGAATGGCAAGTCATTGAAGGCTCTGAGGGGAAGGCTGACAGCAAGGAAATAACGAACAGTTTGAACTTTGTAGAAGAATAAATCTGAAGGCAAGGAGAATAATTACTAGAATATTGTAATATTTCATGCGTACAGAGTTTATAATGACCATATTTTATTTACTTTCATATTTATTTACATTTTAAACTAATTATTATATTCATTTTGTCCTATTTTTTTTACTTTAGACACATAAACTTGATATTTTAGCTTGTTTCTTCAGTTCTAAAACTTCATATTTTTGAACAAGTTGACCTTAATTTTAATTTTAATCCTAAAATATCTTTGTCCTATGTTTTTAATACCTTAGCTTACTTTCTATTCAACTGATAGGTACATTTGAATTTTAAATCACTGCTCTCTTTTTAAGTTCTTTGAAGACATCTGGCACCTTTAAATACAACCTCATTTTTCCATTTTTTATTTTCCCTAATGAATTCCATTTCTTTGAACTGATTCCTTTGTATTGATAACTTTATTCATCTTAGATACAAAAATATCATCTCTTGTAATCATTTTTATTAAATATACATTCTATATAAGCTTACCAGTCTCTTCTTCTCTGCTTAAAATGGATACACAAAGAAAAAAAATTTATTTCAATTTTCCTTTAGCAGAAGTTGGGCATCATTTGCATAACTAAGCGAACATATGGAAATTTAAATCACCTTCATGAGGTTTTTTTTTTTTGTTTTGTTTTATGAGACAGTTTCTCTGTGTAGCTTCTTTGGCACCTGTTTTGGAACTTGCTCTGTAGACCAGGCTAGCCTCAGACTCACAAATATCTGCCTGCCTCTCCTTCTAGAGTGCTGGGATTAAAGGTGTATTCTAGCACCGTCAGGCATTTTCTGACTTTTTTAGAATATTTTCTTAAGCTGGCAAGTTTTTCTACATTAGAGATAAGCAAATATTTTTCTCTATAGGAACAGACAGTAAGCGTGTTACTTTTGAAATCCCTGAAGCAATGGCTCAGTTCAACTATCATATCATGAAAGTAATCACGAATAATTCATAATGACTTTCCCTTTCTTTCAGTATACTATTTACAAAAAAACCCACCAGAGTACATCTAGTCCATGGGTCACATGATTATGTATTTATCTGTGTGTTTGTATGTGTGTGTAGGCATGTTAGTGCACAAATGTAGAGTCCAACAAAAACCTTAGGTTTCCTAACCATCAGTAACTTCTTTATTCCCTTGAAACAGGATCTAAGCCTGGAAATAGTCTGGGGTCATACAAGATACAATGATGCATCTGTCCCAGATATCCCACCAAGCAGCAGTTAAAGGCATTCAAGACAACTCCTCATATCTTACAGGACTTCCAGGGGTTGAACTGAGATCCTTATGCTTGTGCAGCAAGTATTCTTACCCATTGAACCACCTTCAAAGAGCATATTTTGAAGACCCATTTTTATAACATCAATTCCTTGAGAAATTTCTCTGTAATTTCTTGTATTAAAATGAAATTATGAATATTAGTAATCATTTTTAAAATATAAAACTGGAACTGACATTGTTATCTTCAATTTAGCAATCTCAAATACCAGAAATATGCATAAGACAAAGATATTCCATTATTTAAAGGACACTTATTCAATGTTAAATTGTATAAGATGATAATGCTACTCTATAGCAGTGTTTCTCAACCTGTGAATCAGGTTGGGAACACCCTTTTACTGGGGCTATGTATTAGATATCTCACGTATCAGATATGTATGTTAAAATTTATTACTAACAAACTTAAAGTTATGAAGTAGCAACAAAAATAATTTTATAGTTGGCTGTCACCACAATGTGAGAAAAAAAATCCGATTTGTTTAGGGATTGTAAGGTTAAAATCATATGGATAATTACATCGCTTTTCCTATTTTTTTAACTATGGAAAGGACTAAGAAAGCCTCTGCATCACCAGTTTTGGTGCCTCCCAAGTGTAAGTATAGAGAGTTAGTGTCTATCTTTCTTAGAGATTATCAATGGAGAAAATGCAGAAGTCCTTCGTAGGAAAGTTGAAGGCAACCAACAGTTTAATAGAAAAATTAAATGAATCTCAGTGAATTTCAAAACAGAAAATGCTACTGACTATCACAGGAACAGAGAAGTAAGTCATCAAGTATGTACGCTCTTATTTTTCACCTTTTATTTACAGAGTTTTGTTTTGTTTTGTTTTTTGAGACAGGATTTCTCTGTGTAGCCCTGGCTGTCCTGGAACTCACTCTGTAGACCAGGCTGACCTCAAACTCACAGAGATTCACCTGCCTCTGACTCCCAAGTACTGGGAATAAAGGTGTGTGCCAGCACTGCCCAGTCTACAGAGAGATTCCTAGTTGTGCTTATTTTATCAGTTTCACTGTGATTTTGGAAAACTTCCATGCTGTAAATGTTTTAATATTTGCTCCTTACAACTTTGGCATACAAACAGTTTTTGGCTTGCCACAATACTATCTCTGCCTTTCACTTTAGCAGATCTTTCAACTTCCAGGATGCACTTCTGCTACAAATGACTGTACTTAATTCAGAATCCTAACAGGCACTCTGATTGCCTGCTGACTGGAAAGGAATTTCTTGTTCTTGAGTCAGTTCCTTTACATTCAAAAGAGAGATTGTGAAAAGGGTAGAGTAAATGAACTGATGTCAAAATTTAAGCAACTTTACACTGAAATTAATGTTCTGACTAGGAACCAAGAGTTAGAAAGTAAAGAAGACAGATTTGCCACGTACTGCATGAGAAGTAGGATTTCCTCAATTTGGGGAGTTATTATTCTTGGAATTAGTAACAAAGCTTTTTTTTTAATTGCATAGTTTATTAAAAGAAAGATTGGGGCATTAATAACAGATGTGAACTAGTGTACTGGATAGATCCTCAAATTTTCCCAAAATAATCATAGACCTAGAAGGTGAGAGAGAGATTGTGGTTCAGGATTAATATTTATATATGGGAGAAAATAATGAGGTGTCTGGTAGGTGTCAACAAAGAGCATTGTTTGTTCTGAGAAAGTGGAATAGTGATGGAGAGATTAAATGATATTGGAGAAAGTGTGCATTTGAACTGTAAAGTAATGTGCTGTCCACATTATAGAATTTTAAACGGAAGAGATGACTTGGAGGAGATGGCGTTGCATCCCGAAAGTCTTGCAGCCTGCTTATACAGTGTTCTTTAACTGCTTTGTCTTTCTGGCCTTTGCATAAATGGTTTGAGGGCATAAAAATATTTTCCACTATTTCATAAGATTCTGTATGTGCAGCCCCTCTCTTGTTATTCTTTCCTTTGTTTATTTTAATGCATTCTTGACTTCCCTTTCTCTCATATACAAGTGTCCTCTGGATCCCATGGTTTATAACTTTCTCTCCATGTTACTTTTTGGGATGATATGACAACTCCTTGTGATTTCCTTTATCTTTCATGGGCAAACTCACAATCATCATATTTATTGTGCTAGAAAAATGAATGTTATTTGCTATAGCCACCTTATAGAAAATGAAATTCCCCACCTAACATACTCATTTCTTCTTTTTAGCTCAAAAGTTTCTGTTTGTATTGTATATTCTATTCTATTTTTTTTCAACAGTGTTCCATTTCTTAGAGCAATTATGAACCTCTCTATCCCCTTCTGAACATCATACAGATCCTTCTGCATTTCAGATTTTTTAATAATTGCCATAACTTCTGCCTGTAGTATTGCTTATAGTTAAAACTTAAGTCACCAATTATGTAACATTTATAACAAGGATGTCTCATAGGAACATAATGTTAGCCACATTCTTATTTCAAAATTTTATAACTACATTGAGCAAATTAAAAGGGAGTATAAATTCTTTTTAATGGCATATAGTATTTAACTGAATTTATTGTAATATCATCATTATTAAAATATAGTCAGTATCAAACATTACTAAGACATTTTATGTTACTTCATTATTATCTTTGTCAGTAATAACTATATATTTTACACTGACAGCTCATGTCCATTCTGTCAAATGCTCAGTAAGCACACAAGGGTGCTGGCTATAATCTGAACAATGTAGTCTCTGAATTAATGCCATTGGGCTCTCTAATTCCAAGTTCACCCTACACTATTACCAGGGTGATAATTTCTAAATTCCAATCTGACTTTGATATGTCTCCAATTCATACATTTGTATGTGGCTTTTATGATAAAGTATCCTATAATACTCAGTGTTCTTCTAGTTTTTCTTCCTCTCTCTGACACCTTTTTTCAAGCCTCTACTCAGGTTAACATTGAATTTATCAGATTTCTTTATGTCTGTGCAATTCCTCAAGTGTTTTTGCTAATTTCTATATCTAGCATTCCCTCTTTCTTTTTTTCTTTGTGTTTATATTGAAGGTATTGTTAAGTTGGGAGCATAGGCCCCAGCCCCTCGCACCTATCCCAGGCCCCAGTCGTGAAAGTTATATTGGTCTGGACTCCAAATCCCAGCAGGCCAGGTCCTGACCCCTCCCTGGTGGGTGTCAGGACCACTCCCACAGAGCATTTAAATGAACTCCCAAAAGAGAAACATGTGGTCTCTGTTCCTTCCTCCCGGTGGTTGTGTTTATGGCCTCCCGGTTCCCCCTCGGGGCCACCCAAGAGGGCAGGAATCCCATTAAATCTGGATTTTTCTTAATATGGCTTGTTTTGATTTGGCTTGATTGGGATTTTACATCGGCAGAGAGCTCGTGTTAGGAAATATTCCTAACATCTTGGAGGTTCCACTGAGATAGGGCGGCCCTTTCTACATGGTCCTAGACCACCTGTTGAAATCTGAGTTCTCCATGCCACACTTAAACCAGCTTCTGGGCTACAGCAGTTGCGTCTTGGTGAGTCCCTTTTCTTGTGTATGTATAGGGTTTTGGGGGGGGGCATTCGTACTTACTTTTGTCGTTTTTCAGATTCCTGTTTAAGCAGCGAGCTTGGGCCAGGGGTTCGATTCCCAGCAGTGGCCAGACCAGCGGGCCAGCCTTGGCTGAGGTGCAGATTTGTTTGTTTTGGAATGCCAAGCATTCAATTTCCATGGCCCCATTTGGACCTAAAAGCCATTTTGGCAGATGCACTGAAGTGGACTTAGATCACGTGGTTAGCCATAGACTTTAAAATGGGCACTTGCAGTTCAAAGCCAGATCTGCTGTTTCCCCTGGGATGCCTCTTACAAAATCCTTTTAAATTGGGCCTGTCCTAAATACAATCTTTCCCAAATGGCTAATTTCCCTATGCACTAAGATTGGGCCTCAACCATCCTCCGGGACCTAGAAAATTTTTGTTGTCATAAGGACAAACGGACAGAGCTTACATACGTCCATGGTTTTGGGGGCTCTGTGCTCTCGCCCCCCCTCTTAGTAGCCAGTGTCTCACAGCACCATGCTGCCAGAGTCACTGGCCCCTCCCCCACTCCCTCAAGCCCACACTACCCAACCCTCTTCTGTAGATCAACATTCTTTCCCCTCCCTTCCCAATTCGGAGGTTCAAGGCCAACTTCCACATTACCCACCTTCCTCTCCCCCTCCTACCTCATCTCTCCACTCCTGGACCCCCTCTGCGTACTGGACTAGCCCTCCCAATCCTCCCCATGTTTGCTTTTCTCTCCCAGATCTCTCTCAGATAGAAACGCGGCTAGTTCTATCTTTTCTACTACGCAGCTTTTCTACTAATCCTTCTGCTTACCCATTTTTTCCTCAGTCAGTACTAGATATTAGGAAAGAGTTAAGAAGGGTTGAGGAGGCTCCCCAAACTCCTATATAGGAATAGGTGAAAATGGCCTTTCAAGTTTTTAATGCTGGAGAGAAATCTGCTGAGTCTTCCCTACAGACAAAGCTACAACAATCTACAGGCTCAGGCCTTAGCAGCTGTCCTAAGGTCGCAGTAATGGGGACAAGGAAAGCCAACCACAAGGCTCTACCCTGATAGAGTCCAGCCTAAGTCAATCTCACAGACAAACTGTTTCAAGTGTGGCCTAAATGGTCACATGGCACGATATTGCACTATGCCTCCTCCAAGGTTATGCCCTATCTGCCAGCAACCTGGACACTGGAATTAAAGCACTGCTTGGTTCATTAGCTCTAGCTTCTTATTGGCTAAGTCTTACATCTTAATTTAACCCATTTCTATTAATCCTTGTATTGCCACATGGCTGTGGCTTACCAGGTAAACTTCTGGCGTCAGTCTCCGTTGGGGCTACATGGCCTCTCTCTAACTCCCCCTCCTTTCTCCCAGCATTAAGTTGAGTTTTCCCCACCTATCTGAGTTCTGCCCTGCTATAGGCCCAAAGAAGTTTCTTTATTCATTAATGGTATTTGCAGCATAAAGAGGAACCCACAGCTCCTCCCCTTTTCTGTTTAAGTAAAAAAGAAAGTTTTAGATTTAGCATAGTAAAATTACAAATAACAAAACAGTTATCAAACAAGAATTACAGTTATAACATTTTTTACATATAACAAATCTGTTTTATTTTTTCTGCTTTTTTCGAATAATTTTTTATTACCTTATAAATAATACCATTCAAAATTTCCACTTCATCCCCTCCTCCCAGTTCCTCCCACTCTCCCACACACCCTCCCTCCTCCCCCTCCAGTCCTAAGAGAGGGCAGGGTACCCTGCCCTGTGGGAAATCCAAGGCCCTCCGCCCTCGATCCAGGCTTAGGAGGTATGCATCCAAATAGAATAGGATCCCAAAAAGCCAGTACATGCAGTAGAGACGAACCCCAGTGCTGTTATCATTGGCTTCTCAGTCTGCCTCAATTGTCAGCCACATTCAGAGGATCCAGTTTGATCCCATGGTCATTCAGTCCCACTCCAGCTGGATTTGGTGAGCTCACATTAGGTCAGGCACCCTGTCTCAGTGGGTGGATCAACCCCTCGTGGTCTTGACTTCAATGCTCATATTCTCCCTCCTTCTGCTCTTCAACTGGACCTTGTGAGCTCAGTCCAGTGCTCCAATGTGGGTCTCTGTCTCTATCTCCATCTGTCGCCAGACAAAGGTTCTATGGTGATATTCAAGATAGTCATCAGTCTGACAACTGGACAAGGACAGTTAATGCACCCTATCCTACACTGCCCAAGGAGGGACATCCCCATGGACACCTGGGAACCCCTCTAGAGTCAAGCTGCTTGCCAACCCCACAATGCCTTCCTCAATTAAGATATCTTCTTCCCTGCTCCCATATCCATCCTTCCTCCATCTCAACCATCCCACTCCCCCAAGCTCTCCCAAAACTTCCCTTCTCCTTTCTCTCTTCCCTCTCCCCTTCTCCCCCACTCCCATATTCCCAACTTTTTCCTGCTTCTAGTTTCTAGGAAAATCTATATATGTTTTTCTTTGGATTCACCTTATTACTTAGCTTTTCTAGGATCATGAACTAAAGGCTCAATGTCTTTTGTTTATGGCTAGAATCCACTAATCAGTGAGTACATACCATATTCATCTTTTTGAGTCTGGGTTATCTCACTCAGGATAGTGTTTTATATTTCCATCCATTTGCATGCAAAATTCAAGATGTCATTGTTTTTTACTACTGAGTAGTATTCTAATGTGTAGATGTGCCATGTTTTCTTTATCCATTCTTCCATTGAGGGGCATCTAGGTTGTTTCCAGGTTCTGGCTATTACAAATAATGCTGCTATGAACATAGTTGAACAAATGCTTTTGTAGTATGATTGGGCATCTCTTGGGTATATTCCTGAGAGTGATATTGCTAGATCCTGAGATAGGTTGACTCCCAATTTTCTGAGAAATCACCACACTGATTTCCAAAGAGGTTGTTGAACATGTCCTTAAGTATTTTTTGGCCATTTGAAATTCTTCTGTTGAGAATTCTCTGTTCAGTTCAGCACCCCATTTTAAAATTGGGTTATTTATAATTTTAATGTCTAGTTTCTTGAGTTCTTTATATATTTTGGAGATCAGACCTTTGTCTGTGGATTGGTGGGGTTGGTGAGGATCTTCTCCCATTCAGTAGGACGCCTTTTTGTCTTAATGACGGTGTCCTTTGCTTTACAGAAGCTTCTCAGTTTCAGGAGGTCCCATTTATTCATTGTTGCTCGTATTGTCTCTGCCACTGGGGTTATACATAAGAAGTGGTCTCCTGTGTCCATGTATTGCAGGCTACTTCCCACTTTCTATTCTATCAGTTTCAGTATGGTCGGATTTATAGTGAGGTCTTTAATCCATTTGGACTTGATTTTTGTGCATGGTGATAGATAAAGATCTATTTTCATTCTCCTACAGGTTGACATCCAGTTATGCCAACAGCATTTGTTAAAGATGTTTTCTCTCAGAGCCCACTGCTAGAGGACTCCGCCTTGTCCCATGGAGCCGAGCGGAGCAGAGCAGGCAACTCTCAGCATGCCCACCCTTGGGACTGGGAATCCCTGGGCGAGGAAGGAACCCAACCAGCTTCAGCAGATTCATCTGGACCCCGCTGCACCCGAACTCAGCCTATCCGGGCTGAGGCCTTGGGGGAAGGGTGAGCCCGCTGCTAGAGGGCCCCCCCTTGTCGCACGGAGCCGAGCGGAGCTGAGCACGCAACTCTCAGTAAGCCCGCCCTTGGGACTGGGAATCCCTGGGCAAGCAAGGAGTCCTACCCAGCGTTGGCAGATTCATCCAGACCAGGCAAGGAGTCCTACCCAGTGTTGGCAGATTCATTGGGATCCTGTTACATCCGGACACCACAAGGTGCCCTGATCCAGTGCTGGCAGATACATCCGGTCGCGGCCCCTAGGGGCCCTAATCCAGTGCTGAAATGGAGGCAATGAAGAAAACACAAACCGAGAGATGGCGGGAAATGGAAAATCTGGATAAACGAATGGGAACCACACAGACAAGAATATACCTTCTTCTCAGCATATCATGGAACCTTCTCCAAAATTGATCACATACTCGGTAACAAAGCAAATATCCACAGATACAAAAAAGTTGGAGTAACCACATGTGACTTGTCGGATCACCAAGGAGAAAAGTTAGAATGTAACAATAATTCCACCCCCAGAAATCCTACAAACTCATAGAAACTGAACAGTCAACTACTGAACCACTCCTGGGTCAAGGAAGAAATAAAGAAAGAAATTAAAGTCTTCCTTGAATTCAACAAAAATAAAGAAACAACATACATGAACCTATGGGACACCATGAAAGCAGTGCTAAGAGGAAAGTTCATAGCACTTAGTGCCCACATAAAGAAAACAGAGAAAGCACACATTAGTGACTTAATAGCACACCTGAAAGCTCTGGAAAAAAAGAAGCAGACTTACCCAGGAGGAGTAGAAGACTGGAAATAACCAAACTGAGGGCTGAAATAAACAAAATAGAGACACAGAAAACAATCCAAAGAATCAATGAAACGAAGAGCTGGTTCCTTGAGAAAATCAACAAAATCGACAAACCCTTATCCAAACTAATCAAAAGGCAGAGAGAGAACACTCAAATAAACAAGATCAGAAATGAAAAGGGGGACATAACAACAGACACTGAGGAAATTCAAAGAAACATTAGGTCTTACTACAAAAACCTGTATGCCACAAAATTGGAAAATGTAAAAGAAATGGACAGTTTTTTAGATAAATACCACATACCGAAATTAAATCAAGTCCAGGTGAACAATTTAAATAGACCTATAAGTCGTGAGGAAATAGAAGCTGTCATCAAAAACCTCCCAACCAAAAAAAGCCCAGGACCAGATGGTTTTAATGCAGAATTCTACCA
>PVIU01023844.1:0-26627 GCA_004026605.1 Ondatra zibethicus | reverse complement strand
CACACACACACACACACACACACACACACACACACACACACAAACATACACCCTGGTCATCCACCCACACTCTGTCCTCATGTGAGATTAAGAGCCACACCCAACCTGCTTTCTCTGATGAATTCCAATTCCCTCCCTTGACTCCTTCACAGTAACTCTAGAGCAACAGCCCTTCGGATGTCCACTTCACAGCCAACTTTGTTTTTCTCTCCAAGGGAAAATATTTATTGTCATATTGTATTTCCCAATGATTTATCCAGTGTAAAATGTACAAACTTACTGTGTATTTTAGATTCACATCCTTTTAAAATGATGTATTGTTGATGAAGGTTTCTAGAACTATGCACCTAAGTCTCTTTTCCCCATAGCTCTTGATGTTTGATTGCTGCTGCTTTTGGCATACTACTAGGGTTGTGAGGAGCTTTTATGCCATGGAATTTGATAGCTTGATGATATCATTGCTGAAACTTTTGCTTTGTGTTCTTATAGTGCAGGAAATCAACAACACAAACATCAAATGGCCACGTTAATGACTAAGGTGTAGTTCTCTGAGGGCCATTCTTCAGGCTCAGAGGTGTGGCTCAAGTTCCACAGCCTCAGAAGAATGTGCAGAGAAAGCTGTCGTAAGTCCCATCATCTATCCACTCTACTCCCAGCTTGGAGGCTGGAGATAAGAGAACTGCTATACCTTCTTCCTAGGCCAAGTGTCACACAGCAGAAGAAAAAAGCTGTTCTTTAGCTCCTCCCTTTGTCTCCACTTTCAGACGGAATACAAGGAATACTCTAGCCTAGAAGTCTATACTCTAGCCTAGAACTTTCCCCCTCTTCCCTCTGCTCAAAATCCCCAAGCTTCTTGTACATTTTCTTCTCAATACATTCAACTCAGCTTAGTGGTATCATCTGTCAAGGACTGGCCCACTCCAATGGAGTTCCTTAAGGGCAGACACATTAAAGCTGGCCATAGTACACATATTTTCTTGCCTTGTCTGGCTACTCACCCACTCCGTGTCACCAGGCATTGCCGGAGCCCCAGTTTCCGGAAGATGTCCACGACAGTCTCCATGGGTGTGTGGTCTGTGACAGTGAAAGGGCTTAAGTTCAGAATGCGCCTCAGTTTCAGTGGATGTGGGCTGTTAGCAGGCATCTCAGGGGGCTCCTCTGTGAAGTACATGATGGAATTGCTCACAATACCCTCTTGTCTCTGTCTGGCATTCTCTAGAATAATGGCAAAGAAAAAAATGATAAGACACATACACAAAAATCTTGTACTTAACTACCCCCACCTGCTCTTATACAGCATCTCACAAAGGGGAGTTCCAAGGGCAAAAGGCACAGTCATAACACGTACTTCAGCCAAACATCTGTGAACCTGGCATCCCTCTCACATGCTGTGAGAGGGGGCCCTGCTGTGACAAGAATGTTCACTGCCAATATCTTGCAAGATGGGCCCCCACCAACATGGCCCTTTGCAAATGTCCACTGTCTTTTCCTAGACTCCAGAGCACTCCAAAGGACCAAATGTCCTTCATCCTTGCTTTTACACCATCTCACCATGGACTGAAGTTTGTGAGGACAAGAAACCTCATTTCACTGCCCAATAACCTTAGCACATTGATTTTTACAAACGAGCTTACAACTGGCCTAAATGGCATTATGAATCCTAGAGGAATGAGAAACCAATAAGACTTGTCCAGGCTCACAGCCCAGAAATGCAGCTCAATCCCAAATATGACCCTTGGGACCGAAGAAACAAGCCCAGAAAAGCTACATCCCTCCGCTTCTTAATTCTCCTCTCTTTAAAATGTGCCATTTCATAGATTTCACAAAGAAAGATAGTAAAACTGTTATGGTGGCAATTAGTCTATTTCTGTCTGTAGGCAAGGCCATATGAAGCTAAAGAGAAAGTAGAGTAACCGGAATTCATTAGAAATACAGCTTAATGTAGTGCTAGAAACCCAAGCTATTTTAAGTCACACATGAAATAAATCCATCGGTCTCAAGATATTTCTCCAAGGCCATTTTCCTTCTCTTGGAATTTTAATCTTCCTTTTAGTTCATGGGAAAAGGTTAGGGAAAATGTACAGCAGGGCCTGCCTTAAAAAATGAATTCCAGTACAATTCTTAACCTTCTCAAAGACTACCATTCTCCTATATTGTTACTTCAGAAATAAAATTCTTACTGCCTCCTCTAAGAGCATTTAGTGCAATAGAGTACACTAATGGAAAACTGGCGGCATTAGGAGTCAGGCTGAGTCTGAAAGGGGGGCTCTGTTGTAAAGAGGTAAAGAGGACCTGCTGGGCAAATGCTTGCACATTATATGGGTCAGGTTGAATCTAGTTATATCAAATGGGATGTGATTCAACCACAAATACCCAATGACATTGACATACATGTTTTCAACTGCAGGTCCTACACAATCCACACTACAGGCTATACACTGTGCTCTTGTTTCCTAATGCAAGGGGTTCTGTCTTAAAGCTCTCAGGCACAGAGGCCATATTCAGTACATACTTATTTGCTCATTTCCATAAACCAATATATTCTCTTAAAGTCCTGCATAACATAATTTCCATCCACTTCAACAATCAGATTTGAACATCAGGATTGGATCAAGCCACAACCCTTAATCAAGAACTGATCACATGGATTTGCCAAGCCCCTCATAAAACCAACCAGCCCAGATGCTGAAATAAGCAGCAAGCTCATGTTCCCTCAGAATCTACTGATACTGTTTGAAACCTTGATAATAACAGCTACACATTCAATGAAGAAACCTTGATAACAGCTGCACATTCAATGAAGAAACCTTGATAACAGCTGCAAATTCAATGAAGAAACCTTGATAATAATAGCTACATATTCAATGAAGTCTTGCTCACCAGCATAACAATTTTGCCAAGTGTCTAAGCATGTAGTAGGCACAAAACATTTTGTTAAAGATTTATTTTTGACAGGTGGTGGTGGTGCACGCCTTTATTCCGAGCACTCAGGAGGCAGAGGCAGGCAGATGGATCTCAGTGAGTTTGAGACGAGTCTGGTCTACAGAGTGAGTTCCAGGATAGCCAGGGCTACACACACACACAAACACACACACACACACACACACACACACACACACACACACACAAAGATTTATTTTCCTTTTGATGTGTGTGTGTGAGGGGGGGGAGATCTAGAGAGAAAGAAAGAGAAACAGTGTGTGTGTGTGTGTGTGTGTGTGTGTGTGTGTGTGTGCGTGTGTGTGTATGAGAGAGAGAGAGAGAGAGAGAGAGAGAATTTATAAAGGCCAGAAGGAGGCATTGGACCCTCTAGAACTGGAGTTACATGTAGATAGATATACCGGCAGTTGCAAGCCACCTGACATGGGTGCTGGGAACTCAACTTGGGTCCTTTGGAAGAGCAGCAAGTGCTCTTAAGTTGCTGAGTCATCGTTTTAGCCCCAACATAAAACATTTCTGTCACATGCATGCATATAAGCATGAATGGATAAAATCTACTAAATGTCTCTTTGTCATGCAGAATAGAGCCTATTTCACGGAGGAAGGAGGCATTAGAAAGGAATGTCCAGGGGTTATCCACCACCAGGCAAGAATTTTAACCATTAGCTAGGGTAAGAGGAATCTGAGCTGTGTTTCTTACGATTCTGGGGTGACAATTGTTGTTCCCTCCACAATGGCTCTCCTAGGTCACTTTGAAACTTTGAAAGATTTACATTAAGGCTTCAAATTCTAGGGAAGGGGGTGCTATACATATACCTCTGAGTCATATCTTCAATCTCCAAACATATAGTTTTTAACACACAAAAGGCATGAAGAAAATGCACTGAATATTAACCATGACAGCCCTTTTTAACAGTAGTGAGAATGGGGGTGCTTTTAAAATTTGTCTCTACTGCATGTACTGGCTTTTTGGGATCCTATTCTATTTGGATGCATACTTTCCTAAACCTGGATGGAGGTGGAAGGGCCTTGAACTTCTCACAGGTCAGGGTACCCTGCCCTCTCCTAGGACTGGGGGGGGGGAGGGTGAATGGGGGAGCGGGAGCGAAGTGGGAGAAGGGGAGGAAGTGGAAATTTTGATTGGTATTATTTATAAAGTAATAAAAAAATAGTCTGCTGAAAAAAGAAATCATTAACAAAAAAATTCCCAATTTTTTTCAATAACTTAAGAGCTTAAATTACTGTTACTTTTAAAATGTAACAAAAACTTTATTTTTAAATCTTTGAGAGTTCAAGCACTTATATGTTTCTTTCAATGTTTTTACTGTAGAAGGCTTCATCATGATATTGTACTAGAACTAGTCTGGGTGGACACAGTTCCTTTAAAAATGATGTATAATTCATGAGCACCTACTAAAGCTGCTCAACTTCATATTCCACTTTCTAGCAGCAAGAGTGTCAGATGCAAAGAGGGTAATTAATACAGTGTTGGTGAAATGAATTTCACATAATGGGATAGATAAAGAAAAATTTAAAAATTAGAAATAAGCAAATACCCAAGAAGTCTGTGAGTGGCTTCAGAGCAATGATTCTTAACTGGATAGTTTTGGCCCCAGTCTTAGGAGAATTCGGTAATGTCTGGAGGCCCTTTTGGCTGTTACAAAATGGGAAGGGGGAATGCCACTGGATTTTAGTGGAGAGAGAGCAAGGATGCTATTCAAAACCCTACAGTGCATTGGACAGTCCCAACCACGTCCAAATGTCAGTGGTATTAAGGTTAAAAGCCTTTACTTTAGAGTAATTGTTTCCAGTGAGGCAATGCTCTATCATTCACTTGGTTAAGAATGCTTCCATAAAACAAACACAATTAACAAGAAAGGTTAAAATGGAAAATTGGAAGCAACCACTCTCGTGCTAAGTAGCAGAATGACATGATTTAAAGACTACATAGAAAGAAAAGCAGATTATTCTATTAGATACTATCCACCAAGGCATGGATAAATCTTACACACACTGTGTATTTTAACACTTAGCAGAAAGTAATTAACACCACTATTCCACATGACCCATTCCAATAATTAACAGTGCTTCCAGACAGAAACCTCTACACTTACAGAGTCTGTCTGGCATATCTGATACCTATCTTCTCATTTGGTCCTGAAGGCGGATCCCTTTATGCAAGTAAGCATCTTCCATATGCTGGAGAATCATTATTAAGTCATCCACCAGATGAAAAACCTGAGAGTTCCCTTAACTCTTCCCCATAACTCTAACTTTCCATTCCTTTAATCATCTCTGTGGCTTCCCACCGAGTCCTCTTGGAACCTGTACTTTCTTAATTGCAGAAGCCATGACTTGAAAAGTCTGAGCCCTGCTGAGAACAGAAGGATCTTCATATTTGCAAAGAGTAATGAAAGGTAAAATCCACTTGCCAGGAGTTTGAACAAGGGTCACACACAGGGCCCCACTGGCTAAAAAACTCTGATGGCCAAGAGTTGGTGCTAACCATCATTCTCTAATATAAAGGCAAGGGCTGGGTTCTGGCATTCCAGAGAAAAATTATGAACGACAAAACATAATAACGTATATGTGTGAAAACACTATTATAAGATCCATTACTTTGTTTGCTAATGTAAAAAAGTTTTTAAGTTTTAGAAGAAAAGATCAGACTGGAAGAAAATCCTTATTTTGCTTATTTCTCATTCTTTACTCATGATAACTTTCTTGAAAGTTCCTTGCAAAAGCTCTGCTTCTAATCCCCTTAAAAGTGAACTTGGCATGGGAGAGATTTTAGCAAAATGTTTAATGTCTTATCCTGATATTCATACAAGGGCATATAATTCCTCAAATACAGGCCTTGAATCTCACCACCAGAATGTGGTGATCCCTCAGCTTCCATGGCTTAGGAAAACAACTTGTCTGTTTCCCTTTCAGCAAGTCGTGGAAATAACAGCTTCTGCACTATGATGGGCCTAATCAAAAGCACAGAAATATGATTTGCACTGCATGGTGCCTCTTCAGATATTCCAAACATAGCTTCTGAGGGGGTGCATACTTGCATAGCTTAAATTTTCTCCCCCACCAGTTGATGCCAATTATCGCTTCCCACTTGATTACAGTAATGGATTTAACCAAAATTAGTAAGATGTCTCTTAGCAGGTGTGCCTGTAGCATCACAATAGGTAATGGATTATGTGACATTTATTATTTCAGGTTCTAAACTCCATCTTTGCATAAAAGATTTTGGGGGATGGAATGTATTTTAAAGGCAGCTGATTATACTATTTTAAAACAAATCCAACCCTACTTAAACAACTTTTTACCGATCTTATTATTTGTTGGGCAATATTTACCCCTCAAGGCACTTCCCTGTTCCAAGGCAGGACCTATATAAAGAGAACCATCTCTGAGCACTCATACAGGAATTTGCCATTGTTCCTAAAATGTAAACTCAAACTTTGTTTTCTGTGTGAGCCAACCATTAAAGTTAGAAGGCAGTACACTACACTAACATTTGAAAAGCTTTAGAGGAAGATATCTTAAATATATTTTAAGCTATTTAGTATGGGGAAAGGGTTTTAAAAATAGAAAAGGAAGTGCCTGGGAAATAGGAACAAAGAGCCAGACCAAAGAGCAGTCTGGTGAAGATGTGTTCACAGTGAAGTAATCAGCAGTCAGGCAGAAGGAAGAAGTTTGCATTGTTACACTGCAGGGACATTCAGGAAGATGTGGTGGAGCATAACACTGTTGTATGGGCATGAAAATTGTGCCAGAGGTTTGTCCCCTCATGATATAGGGGCATTTCACAAGTCATGGAGCAAGACTGCTGATGGGCAGGTCATGATGTTTGTCATGTATGAGAAGATGGACTACACTGGTCCTTGCAACTGCTTACATCCTGAGGTCCACAGAACTTCAGTCCTCTGAGGCACATTATTTCTCCTTGCCTAGAGCTCTCTCTATAACTCTTACCCAGGACTACCTCTTGCTTTCCTTCCAATGTAGCCATCTCTGGGAAAAAGGATCCATAGATTATCTTCCTTGAACAGCCTGTCTTTGGAATACCCCACCCATATATAATTCCTTTCTCTGTTACCCAAATGAAAGAGCCTGCCCCTCAGGGTGATTGACCTCAATTCAAACACTAGGAAAACCTAATCATATCGAACTAATTTCTAGTGATGCTGCTTGCTAACCCACATGGGCCCCTAATTGGTTGGATTGGAAATAATGGCAGAGACTGAAGCAAAGACTTGTGGGGTACCAGAGAGAACTCTCACACTAAATTAGGGGTGACTATGCTACCCAAAAGTCCATTTTTGACATAAGCTATGTTGTTTAACTTTGTTCTCAAGCATCCCTTCCTTTCAGCTTTAGTAAACAATTCCTTTAAAAACATAGCAGCAGCAATATACCTCCCAGCAGGAATAGACCCACAGTGGCTGCCTGTACCCACAGCAACTACTTTCTAACCAGGGATATCTACCCAAGGGCTTGAGTTTAAACCTGTAAACCTTGGCTCTTCACAATGTGAGTTGGTGGCAGAAACATTGACATGCCTGGGAAGCTCAGAAGGAATAGAGAGTCTCAGCCTCCAGCAGGCCAGATTAGTTCATTCAGAATTTATATCTTCTTTTCTTTTTTGGTGTTTTGAGACAGGGTTTTTCTGTGTTGTCCTGGCTGTCCTAGAATTCACTCTGTAGATGAGGCTGGCCTCAAACTCATAAAGATCTACCTATCTCTTCTTCCACAGTGCTGCGATTAAAGGTATGTGGCACCATCACCCAGCTCAGAATTTGTATCTTAACCTGATCCCAGATGATAAATATGGTTCAATCAAAGCCTGGAAGACTCTGGCTTTTTAAAAATGTTTTTTTTTCATTAAACGTGTTTGTACATAATCACAATGAGTACACTGTATTTACATCACTTCCATCCCTTCTTCTCCCCTTCCAGCTCCTCCTATGTTTCTCTGCCATATCCTCCTCTAAGTTTCATGTTCCCTTCTTGCATAGATATTACATATATGCATATACATATGTATGCACACACAGCCCATTGACTCCAATTAGTGCTGTCCATACGTGCACAGGTTTAGGACTGACCACTTAGGCTTGAGTGACATTGGGGGCTTGTCAAGGAAGCCCCTGACTTAGTGAACTCCCTGGAACCAATGTGCAGATTCGAGGGCCACAAAAGCTACCATTAGCCTCTGAGGGAAAGGTGAAAGTCTCCCTGTTCATACTCACTTATAGCCAAGATCAAGGGAAAGGTGAGAGCCTCCCTGTCCATACTCACTTATAGCCAAGATCAGCTCTCGCCTCTGGGCAAAGCCGATGAGACGCTCTGAGTCTCTGGAGACCACCACAGGAAAGCCGTTGTAGTCTGTCTCTTTGATGAGTGTCTCCACGTCCTCCACAGTCATGCTGTCCTGGGTGAGTACCGACAATGGTGGTTCTCCCCTCCGGGGCCGCATCACATCTGTGGCCAGGGTACGGTGGGTGAACTCATCCTTCACATCGAGAAATGGGTACCCATTCAGATGTATGTGGGCTTCATAAATCCCTTCTTTCCCAAAGGCATCAGCCACCCACTTGCTGGTGACAGCAGCTGCCATCAGGGGCACAATATACTCCAGGCCTCCAGTCAGTTCAAACATGATGACCACCAGTGAAACTGTCATCCTTGTCACCCCACCTAAAACAGAAAACAGTGAGATGTGACAGCTCAGCCACAGACCCCATGAGCACGTAATTTGTGCAAACAGACAAGCTTACAGAACAGAATTTCAGCCCAAGCAAGCTCTCTAATGAGAACTTTCTGTCCATCTCATACTTGTTCCATGAAGTCAGTCCCGCATGATGTCGGGGCTCAGGTAATGTTAAACCCAGCTTTGCATCAAGGACCTGTATTGCTTGACAGGGAGCTCTACTCCCAGGAACACGGTGCCTATTCTCCCAGTTAATGTGCCTGGCCCTTGGATGAGTGGGTCCTACCAGACTAGCTAGGCTCCTGACAGTGCAAGCAACTCAGAAGCCAAGAAGCTGGAGAGATTATTATAATATTGGGTTGGACAGGGATCAGGCTTTAAATCCCTAGGTATTCAAAGGCAATTCCAACCAAATCCTACTCTAATAAACTTAAACCAGGATCTCTTAACCTCTATACACGAGATATTTGGGGCTGGGCTACTCTATGTTATCAAGAAGGTGCTATGCTTGAAAGCTAAGTAATCGCTGGGCCGGCTACCCACTACACACAAGTGGCACTTTTAGTTATGATAAGGAAAAGTGTCTCCAAATATTACCAGAGGCAGAATCACTGCTTGTTTAGAAGCCATATTCTAGATGGTACAGCTATAAGATAGTAGAGATTTCATCACCACGGGCTCTGGATGGCTGGACAGAGGAGAATCTTCTGCTAAAACGTAAAGGTGTGCATGCGTGTGTGTGTGTGTGTGTGTGTGTGTGTGTGTGTGTGTGTGTGTGTGTGTGTGTGTGTGTGTGTGTGTGTGTGTTGAACAAGACATGAGCTACTAAGATGTAGGAATTTGCTTGTTATCAGAGGCTAGCCTAACCTTATCCCTAGTGAAGCCATTTCTTCTTTCTTGTCTGACCTCTAAGGGAGATCAGATCCTGCCCTCTTCCTTCCCCACCTATGGCTGTACCTAGACAGGCTGCAGCTCCCACCATCGCATAAAGTCCTGGTGTGACACAGTCTGCTCCAGGCCTGCACCAGTTCCTGAAGATGATCCAGTCATGGTGATGGTAGGCCAGCTGCTCTACACCGATTCCCACCATCCGGCCTGCCATGGCTCCTACAGCCATACTGGGGATGAAGAGGCCTGAAGGAATCTCGAAGGAGCACACAGAGAAAAGGTAGCCTGAGAAAAGGAGGCCCACTTCCACCACCCAGTCCCAAGGAGAGTGAGAGTCCCCCACCCCCACATATTTGCATGTGACTTAGGTCTTCAAAGGAGACACAGCTCTTCAAAACAAGCAAGCCGGGAAAAGGTGAGACAAATGATTTGACCTGCTCAGTTGCTTAGTTGTTGAACTCCACTGCAGCTCAAAAAGAACATAGTTTGACACTTTCATTTCCTCTCCTTCAAAAGCCAGCCCCTTTGCCTGCTGTGCATTAAAGAATGATAAGCTTCACTGCAGATAACATTCCAAGCCAGCATCTGTCACTTGAGCCTCTCACAACTTTCCCACTCCCCGAACTGTGTCATTCACACTGGTTTTGAAAATTAAATGTCAAGCCACAGCATGAGAATAGATGAAAAAGGCCTTCAACTGTTCCCAGGTAAAATAAAGAAACCGAGTGTATTGTGTCACCATAGCAGTTTTGGATCCTTCAAAAGCTTTTCAAAGACTTGGTACTGTCTTCAAAGGGTGCTGGCTGGACACTTATCAGGGAGAGAGGATAAAAATCTCCCCTTCCTGACTAGACACATTTTCCAAGAAGCTTTCAGAATATTTTTCAGCCACCTTAGGACAACAAGGAAGCAGACTGTGTGGCCTAATAGTAGTTGGTAGTGGTGAGTTTTCTACTTCTATGAATGAAAACATATTTTGGCTGAGCTGGTTTATAGATGTGCTACAGGAGCTCTGACTCCCCGTGTTCAGTGAGAACCCACAAGCTTGGAGATCTCCCAGCAGCAGCTCTTCTCACCACCCCAGTAGTCATCAATCTGAAAATGCAGACAGAGCTTTAACCTCGCCAAAGTGAAGGGAGCAGCCTCTTGTGCAATTTCTAGAGTTTGGAATGATCTTAAAGAAACTGTCTCTTTTTGGATTTCCCTTACTCCACAATCGTTGACTCCCTCTTAACTTCAATGCAGGCCTTTCTTACTAAGCATAAAGGACTGATAGCATCTTCCTTGGACACAAAGGCAAACTCCTTTGATAGGAATTGAAGATTAAGGATGAGTCATCTATTTAATGAGTTCTACATATCCTGTGCCTTATGAAATCATCATTTCTGAGAATCTGCAAAAAGAAAACATTTGTAGACTACCACACAATAGTAATGGCCACACATACTCATGTTTTGTGAAAATTCACCAAGCTTTTACTAACTCTGTATGAATGGTATATTCTGATAAGTTTTTAAATGGTACTATTCACAACAGCTAAGAGGCAAACCAATCCAAATGTCCATCAAAAGATGAATGGATAAAGAAAATGTGGAATATACATAGAATGAAATACTACAATAGTGAAATACTCCAATAAGAGGAGCAAAGTATTGGAAAATGGTACAACATTGTATAAACCTTGAAACCATGATGCTGAGGGAAGGATGCCAGACACAAAAGGGCACATATTACATTCCATATATATATTTATATATATATAAAATGTCCAGACTAGGTAAATCTACAGTCAGAGAACACATGAATGGCTGCAAGGGCTAGAGGAGGGGAAGATGGAGAATAACTATTAATACAGCATCTTTGGTTGAATAAAAAAGTTCTGAATCTAAGTAGACAATGGTTATACTGTATTATGGATGTACATAATGACAACAAACTCTATACTCTAAAATGATCAGCTTGTCCAGGCATGGCATTAACATCTGCAATCCCAGCATTCAGGAGGCAGAGGCAACAAGTCTAGAGACAGTCTGGTCTAAACGGTGAGACATCACCTCAAAGAGAAAAAGAAAGCATTAATGTATCAGTGCCCTTGGAGGTATATACAGCTGGGCAGGGTTAAAACAGCCCTTCAAACAAGAATGGAAGAACCTGTCTTCTCTCCAAATTGGAAGCATGTGTTACTATGCACAGCTTTCAACGACTCTAAGAAAAGAGGTATGCAAACAGCCCATGCCATGGGCCTAGTTAATCCAGACAGGGGAGCAATTACTTTGTGCTGTCATGATGATGATGCAGCAGGTAAGCTGCTCAATACAGATTCTCTAAATTCTGGCTTTGGGTGTGTCTCTCCAGAGCCATGTACCTTTCAAGGGCTCTGTACCTCTCAGACCTAGTGCACTGCTCATGATACAGACATTTTTCAAGGGATGTTTACTGACTGAAATGGAGGCCAAATTGGGCTTTGTTTGTCCACTGTCTGCCACCACCCACTCAGCAGGTAAACCAAGGCAATGAGGTGACTTGGTATCCAGCCCTGTATCCAATAAATATCTTATAAATTAGGCTAGACCAATCCACCCATAGCTTCTTCAACTAGAAAATGGAAATAGCTAGATGTGGTGCCATATGTCTCTAATATCAGCACTTGGGAGGTAATAAGATCTCTGTGAGTTCAAGGCTGGTCTGGTCTATTTAGCAAGTTCTAGGCCAGCCAGAGTTACATGGTGAGACCCAGTATTAAAAAAAAAAAAAAAAACTTAAAAAGAAAATGGGAATATCTACTTCACATGCTTGCTATTTAGAGAACTGTTTCCTTTTGAAAACAAGACCTTTTAAAAGAAAACTAAGCACATGAGAACATTCAAGAATGCTCCTCTTCTTCCAATTGTAATTTTATTTTGGAGAACAATGTGCTATACCAGAAAAGCATGTCTTCTTCCCTCCTTTCTTCGTCACTTACCTTCATGCCAAATGTAAATATAGTAATGACTATTTTGAAGATCAGTGCCAAGGCCAGCTGCCACATGGCTGTGTACACTCCAACTCCAGCTGGCCGGTCTGGAATGTCATCTACAGGCCGAGTCATGTTGGGGTCATTGATGTAGTCACAGAGCTGGGAGGATTCAAGAGCCCCACAGTCATTAAACAGCTCAGAAATGAGCTCACTGGTGCTCTGACGAGTGTACGGATTGGGATAGGCGATGATGGCAGTGATGGCTGTCACCACAATGACCTCCAACACTGGGTACTTCCCCAGTCTGGTAGTTTTACGCCTCCTGCACCAGGCAATGTTGCAGCGTGTGAAGAGGGTTCCCCACAAACCCCCAAAGACTCCAAGAAGGATGAAGGGGAAGAGTTCGGCCATATACCAGGGTGTATGATACTCCACGTAAAAGAGAACCAGGCGACTATTTCCAAAGGGGTTGATGGAGCGCAGTGTGAAAGCCGCTACCAATGCTGCGAAAAATGACCTCCACAAGGTTTTCAAGGGGAAGTAGTAACTGACCTGAGATGAACAAATAGAAAATCAGAGAGTGACCAGAGAGAGGTCTGCTCAGACCCTTTCTCTAGGGTGAGCAGCTAACTGTTGGCATTTGGCATAAAAGACACAGACTAAAACCAAAAGTATATACTACTCATTTTATCAGTTTATGTTTAGTTGTGTGTGACCAAAAAGCACGAACAAAGACATTTAAGGGAATTAAAGTCTACACACAGAATGGTGAGCTGAGTTCTGGATACATTTTGGTGTTACAGTTCTTATCTAGCAGTCATAAGACCTGGGTTCAATCCTTATCACTACAAAAATTAATAAATAACAAAAATGGGATAGCTTTAATAAAAATGGGTTTGAGCTATGTTTTTAAGAGAAATAGAAGACTTAGGGTATAGCATTTAATATGCTCAAGACCCTGAGTTTTGCCGCCAACACCACAAAATGACAAAAATAAATATATGTACTCATAATACTGTTCATGTCACAGAAATTCCCTCAAACTCATTATTGTATGAACAATAGAACAGATTAAAGGCTGGAAAATTCTGACCTACAAGTCAACTCCTTGCCCAGAAAATATACTTCTATGGCAGCAGAGTTTTTATATTTATGAATGGTTAGGGGGGAAAAGTAACTACATATAAACGGAAATATTCATTTAAAAACAACATAAGAACTAAATAATGGTGAAATTTCAAAACTCATAAGGTTTTCAGCCACATAGCCATGCCTACTCATGGAATTTGGTGCAAAGACATAGTCAATTGGCTGTGGCAAAAAGTGTGTGGCTCAAGAAACCTACATAGTTAACTATTTTAACCTTTTCAGAGAAATGTTTGCTAACCCCTGGAATGATTCGTTAGGTTCCAAAACCCAGTTGGGAGCTAGCTTGTCTATATTCTCACATCAGAAATCACTCCAAAAGTTTTATGTTGGCAAGTTTGAAAACAGTATGTGAGAACACATTTAACAGCAGAAACTGTGTTCATTAATCAACTGCATGAAGCTTATTCAATACTTTGGTGCTTTGTCAGTCACTCACATTTTTGGTCACTCCAAACCACAAAACTCATTCTACCGCCCGTTACCTCCTCTAGACTGAAGAGCACACCTCCTATGGGAGCACCAAATGCCACAGAGACACCAGCAGCAGCTGCAGCTGAAAGCACCTGCAAAGCAAAAGTTAAAGATGGGCTCTGGGGACTTTAGTGCAGGTGGGATGAGGTAGGGACTCCAAGAAGTCCCCTGCCAGTGGAGGTGGACAGGAGCTGACTTACTTCACGCCTCTTGCCCTCATTCTTGCTATATTTGGAGAAAAGGCTGCTGAAGAAGTTGCCGCAGCAACAAGCCACATGCACCAGTGGCCCCTCTTTCCCAAGGCTCAGGCCAGAGGACACAACCAGCACCAAGGTAACAGTCTTGATTAGCAGTGTCCATTTCCCCAGGTAGCCTCTGATGATAAATCCACTCAAAATGGTCTTTATCTGAAACAGAAGACAGTGAGAAGAATGAACTACAGTGGTCCATGGGTGAGAAAGAAGATGCAATGACTCTGAACAAGACTCACTAAGTTAGAGGAATGGAAGGCTAGTTCAGTTCTTTTGACTAGAATTTTGTACCAGCAGAAGTCTGTATCTTATTACAGTAGCCCTCTTACCCATGGAGACACATCCCAAGATCCCCAGTGGATACCTGAAACCCAGATTATGTCAAACTGTATTATACCATATTAAAGTTGAATTCATAAATTAAACCCAGTAAGAGATTAACACCAAGACACACCGTGGTGGTGCACACCTTTAATCTCAGCAGTCAGGAGGCAGAGGCAAGTGGATCTCTGTGAGTTTGAGGCCAGTCTGGTCTACATAGCAAGTTCTGGCGCAGCTAGAGTTGTTACACAGAAAAACCCTGTCTCAACAAACAAAAAAAGAAAAAAAGAGAGAGACTAATACCAATAATTAACAAAATAGAACAATTACAAAATCAAAGTATGTTTTCCATTTGTTTGTTTCTTTTTTATCTACCTAACATTAACGCCTCTTTCAATTTAATTAGCACTTAAAATTTTTGCAATTAGTGTATATATTGAAAGTACCACAGATTGCTATGTGACCCTGGCTGAACAGGAACTCACTACACGAACCAGGCTAGCCTTGAATTCAGAGATTCATTTGCCTCTGCTTCTCTAGTGCTAGGATTAAAGTTGTGTACCACCATGCTCAGTCATAGATTGCTTTTTTAAATAGATAAATTTAGCATGCAAAATAATGGACTTCACTATGTTGTTTCCATACGTATCAGTCATATACTTTGTTCCTGCTGTCTCATATTGAAAAGGACTTTGAGTACAGGGAGAACTATCTTACTCCTTTGCAGACTTGCTCCATTTTGTCAATGCAAACAATCCCACAAGTACATTTCAGTCTTTGCTTAGAATTCAATTGGATGCCAGTATCTATGATGGACTTTGTATACTGAGGTCCACTCCCTCAAATGGTTCAATACTTTCTTACTTCCAACCTCTGCCATGATTGGATAAAAATGAGTGATTGTTTACCATTGAGCTGGCAACTTTCACGTTACTGATTAGATTCATGAGACACTAAGCCAGTTAATCAAATTCCCAGCCAGTTTTCCCAATTGTATGCTATGTTACGGGATAATGTTTTCCCATTTCAGTGTCAGTTACACACACAAAAAATATCTTCTTGTGGACATGACTCAGTCAAGTAAAACAACTTCTCAAGCAGTGAACACAATGCTTCTCAACCTCATAAGAAACTAGAAAATGTCAAAGAGTAGCTCTCCCTACAGAGATCTTAGAAAGATCTAACTCTCCCTACAGAGATCTAATATAACTGCCCAGAGATGCAGCCAAGGCAAAGAGAATTTTACAGTCAGATGATTCCAAAATGCTCTGCTCCCGGAACGAGTAACAGAAATTTCCCTAACTTCTCAATATTTAAGGTTCATCACTGAAACACAATTTAGTTTTTCAATGCTCACTTGTATTGTTTATCATATCAGCTTTCTTGGGTTAGGGAGATTATGAATGGGCTTGAAAGGACTGTGCACAGGACTCTTTATCTTAGTATTATGAGAGAGACCTCTTGTCTTTTAGTGGGATAGGGTTAAGACAGAATCTCACTATATAGGTCAAACCGACCTGATTCTCAAGCCTCCACCTCCCTAGTGCTGAGATTAGAGATGTGCATCACAGAGTCACTCAGAAAATCATTTTTCAATTTCAGAAGGAGGAAAAGAGGATGAGGAGAACAGAGAGTGGGAGACAGGGGAGGGAAGGAGAGTGAGAGATCCCAAAATTCTCTGTGAGCTCCTTCCTGCAGAATATATAAGAGGACTCTTAGCTATAGTCAGACAGTACTTCTTGAACTAGCCTTTAACTACTCAGATAAACTAGTTGTGGTCAAACTCGTATTTAATTAGTGGTAGTTGCATTAATTGAGCCTGTGCTTTGGGGATATGAGAACTCTGTATGGAAGGGATATCTGATTATGCCTGCCACAATTTAGCCTTTTTGTGTTGCCACAAATAAAAATATCTATAATTTTTGCCAGTCAGTTTATAAGGATTTGTACACTGGGGTACATTTTAAAAGCATAACACCACTTAGAAAAATCACAAACATCCAAATTACCTGAGGCTTTGACAGCAATGACATGTGGTGAATTGACCAATGTAATAGGTATTTTGTAATTCTCTAAAATGATTTTATAAAATTGTCATCATCAAATTAAGAACTAAAGAAGGCAGATTCATTCCCAGGAGATGCCCAAATCTAATTACTTTAATTTGAATTAATAGAAACTGAAGCATGCAGGGCTTTAGTGAGATGTATTGCAGAGACTCTTACTAGGTGGTGTTACCCTTAAGATCAAAGCTCTTTCTGATTGATAAATGTTTATATGAATGTTTGTATTTTGTAAAGAACAGAAATCAGTGAAGAATAAATTCTGAGGATGCAATTTCTTGTCCAGGTGGTAGTGAACACTTGTGGCTTTTCAGAATTGAGAGTTCTCAGAGTACATAAGTTTTCTCCAAACTCTGAAGCCCAAGAAGCCACAAGTGTTCACTTTTATTTTATTTGTGTGTATGTGTGGTATGTGGGTGCACGTACATAGGTCCATGCACCCATGTATGCACATATAGAAACTAAAGGAGGATGTCGGATGTCTTTTCTATCACTGTCTACTTTTTCCTTGAGGCAGTGTGTCTCACTAAGCGTGATGTTTACTATTTCAGCTAGGCTGATTGGTCAATGAGTTACCAGAACCTGCCCATCTCTGTTCCACCATGTTGATGCTATAGGGATGTACAGCCATGCTCAACTTTTACTTGAGTGTTGAATATTCAAATTCAAGCCTTCAAGTTTGTGCAGCAGGCACTCTTACCCACTGAGCTATCCCCTCAGCTCAAGTGTTCATTTTCAAATGTGCTTTACAGAACTTATGCAGTGCATTTATTACACAAAACCTCTCTAAATTAGCATTTAAAATGTTTATAGTGGGTACAGTGATGCACATCTGTAATCCACAGCAGGACTCAGGAAGTACAGATTAAAAATTGATAAAAGTTCAAGGTCAGCCCAGGCCACATTGTAATTTCACAGAGTTAGGGCTATATAGTGAGAACCTCCCTAAATTTTTTTCCAAAGGAATTTTTATTTTAAATAATCAAAATATTGTGGAAGAAAAATCTTAGAGGGATGAGCAATTTTGAAAACCCACTTTGGACTAGTTTGTAGCTCAAAAGCAGAGTACTTGCCAGGCAGGTGCAAGGCCTTCAGTCTCATCCTCAGCATCATAAAACGATGTGAATATGTACCCATGTGCATTGTTTTCAAAGTCTGCTTTTGTGTGACCTGCCATACAATATATTCCAGCAGATTGCATGACTCCAGGAAGACATAGTACTCTTTCTAAGCAGTTCAGCCCAATCTTTGCTAATGTAAAATAGCATGGTTCCAATACCTACTTTAAGTCAATTTTCACTGGGATCTGGCTTTTGACTCAGAGAAAGTTCTTCTCATACACAAAAATGCAGATTTACAGATTTACATAGACTTTTCACCTTGTCCATCTTCTCCAAGAATCATGGTTGTTTCTGTATTCCCAGGTAAAGGAGTTCCAGTTCTACTACAATAAGTTCAGGCATTGTTACTGCTGACTCATACTAGCCAACCTCAACTGTGAAATCTCCATTGGTTCATAAAACTTTCAGATTATCACGAGTGCTTTGAAAACAGATAAATGACGCTATTAAGTAACCGCATACGGTTAAAAGAGTGCTGGTAGGGCAAGCAATCATATGCTTTCCACCACGTTTAAGGAATACAACGAGTAGACAACCTTTGAAAGCCCTATTTGCCTCCTCAGCAGAACCATCCTTCTTCCCCCTCCACTACCAATAATTCCGTTGCATTTCTCGATCAAGTTAGCACATAGGTTGTTTCATTTTCACTACCTATGGCTGCCATATAAATAGACCCATCCTTAAGGGATCTGTTCACTTTTCACTTTCCACACTTGATATCGCTGTTATGAGTATTATCCATGCCACATGTCACTTTATCACATAAGAAATTTCAATGTGCAACTTCACCAATGATGATATCTACTTTTGGGTCAGTAACATCTCTCAGCAGGTAAGAGCGCTTGGCAATGTGCTTAATGATCTTAGTTCAATTCCCAGAACCCACATGAAGGTAGAAGGAGAGAACTGACTCCAGAAAGTTGTCCTCTTACCTCCACACAGGCATTGTGGCATGTGCAAAGCTCCCTTTATCTGTGTACATCACATGCATACACACAATGTAATAATAAAAATTTCATTTAAAGAGTGTCCGCATTGGAGAAGAAACATTCGAGCAGCTACTCAAAGACAACGGTCACATCTGCCTACAAGATCACCAGTACAACCATTCATCTCTGATTTTTGGAAAGGGGACAAGGATTGATCCAGCATGCATTTTACTTCTGTTTTAGCATCCCTAATGACCATCTTCCTGTTTGGGGAAAAGCTTGAGCAAAAACATACCTACTAATGAACAGTAAGATCATAAACTGGGACAGTAATAATTATCTATCCTTGTTGTTGTCCAGGGTGCCTAGGTTTTGAGTGTTAAATAAAACAGTCAGTTCTGAGGCAATACTTGCTTTGGGAATACAAACTGCCATCCATACTACTCATTCATCAGAGAAGAGTTTACATATAATGCAAATTTTGTGACTGCGTATAGATAATTTCCCCAGGAGAACAGCAAAGCGAATGCAGACAAATGTCTCCAGTTGAACTGAGCTGTGCAGGAAGACACAAAATGTGCATTTCAGTGTCTCTACTATCTACCATCTCACACCTGTGCTAGGGTGCCATGGCTGTCATACCTGCTGTGACCACTGTCTATTGATTTTGGAATACACCCTATCTTAGTTCTCACAAACTGCAACGCTCAGCCCCCACTTTCCACAAGCAAACATCAAAGTTTTTCAATAAGTGAAGTATTTATTTAGCATTTATATATGTGGGGACCATTTAACATACATGACACTGTGCTGCTGTTCTTAGCAGGTTTCTTTCTTCCTCTGTCAGGTTCTAAGTATTGTGACCACACTGTGACCCATTTTCTCATAATTCTCTGGTTTTTAATGTGCTATTTTGCATATCACCATATGCTTTCAAAGTACATACACTTCATTAGAGCAGAATTGGCTGTATTGAGGAAATAGGGTGGGATGTGGTGGTTTGAACAATAATGCCCCCATAGGCTCATATGTTTGAATGATTAGTAATCAGGGATTGGAACTACTTGGGATGGGTTATAAGATTTGGCCTCGCTGGAGGAATTATGCCACTGGGAGATGGGTTTGAGGTTTCAAAAAGCACAAGCTGGGTCTGGTGGTTCTTTCTTTTTTGGATGTAGAACTCTCAGCTACTTCTCCAGCACTTTGTCTGTCTGCATGCCACCATACTTCCCAACATGTTGAAAATGGACTAAATCTCGGAAACTGTAATACAGCTCCAAATAAATGCTTTCCTTTGTAAGAGTTGCTATGGGCCGGGCAGTGGTAGAGCACACCTTTAATACCAGTACTCAGGAGGCAGAGGCAGGTGAATCTCTGTGAGTTTGAGGCCAGGCTGGTCTACAAAGCAAGTTCCAGGACAATCAGAGCTGTTACACAGAGAAATCCTGTCTTGGAAAACCGAAAAAAAAAAAAAAAGAGTTACCATGGTCATGGTCTCTTCATGGCAATAGAACACTGACTAAGGCAGGTGGTAAAGCAGTTTGATTGGATGATCTTGAAGTAATATGACAAAATAAACTGCCAAAAAGTCAGTAAGGCGTATCAATACATATTTTTACTCTCTTTCTTGAAACAAGTCTATATTGTACTTCTTTCAGTACACCTTCCTGATAGCTTCTGCCCCTTTGTGTGAACTGCGGAGACCAGCATCGGTGTGGGAAGGCACAACAGTAGGTAAACTGGCCTGGGAATGTAGTTAAGTCAGTAGAGTATTTCCCTAGGATGCACAAAGCTCTGGGTTCAAACCCCAGCAACACATAAACCTGGCCTGGTAGTCCACATTTGCATTTCCAGCACCTGGAAAATTGAGGAAGGAGGATAAATAATTCAAGGTCATCTTCTGCTACATTGTAAGCTTGCAGATAGCCTGAGATACATGGAACACAATATGCAAATATAAATAAATGTTTCAAGAGGGCAACAAGGACCCAGTGCCACTATCAGTCCATAACTCTACTCTAACCTTACCCTCTCCACTGCCACATAAGGAACAATGAAAATGTTCTAACTAGAGAGAACCTGAAAGACATTTTATGATTTCTGGTTTGCATTTTGCATCTTTCAGGAGTCAGTTCAATTGTTATCATTCTACCCAGCAGATTCTCCCAGGCTTCATGTTTGATCTCAGTGAATGATGAAGTCACTTCCTTGATACAGTGATACATCAGATTGCTGAAAATTATTTATAAGAGCTGTATATTCACACGGGCATAGTCCCAGTGTATGCACTGAAAGCAGAATTAATTTTTTAAAAGATTTATTTACTTATGCACACAGTGTTCTGACTGCATGTATGTTTGCACACCAGAAGAGGGCACCAGATCTCTTTACAGATAGTTGTGAGCCACCATGTGGTTGCTGCAAATTGAACTCAGGACCTCTGGAAGAGCAGTCAGTGCTCTTAACCTCTGAACCACCTCTCCAGCCCCCAGAATTAATTTTTTAAAGACTCCTATTATCCTGTCACCAGAAAAACAAGCATGGCAAAAGCTCCTGATCACCAGTAAACTTTCCCAGAAGTGCCCCTCCACTGCTGTCTGGTTTCCACATTACATCATAGAGTTACTACAGTAGCAATTTTACGTGGATGCTTTGTGATCCCAGATTCTTCAGGCTTTAAGAGTTTATCTTGGCTTCCAAGGCAGAGGTCTAATCATTTGAGAAGCAACAGACCCAAACTGCTGAATACAGTACTCATTGTGAAGCCAGACTGCTGGGTTCAACTCACAGCTTGCCAGATTAAAGACTTTAGGGAAGTTACTTAACCAGTTTTTATTTTAGCTTTCTTAACTACTAAGTGAATGAACAGTACCTATATAGTAAGCTTATTGTGGAGATCATAGCTGGCACACAGGACTTCAGCTACAACTTACCTCAGGTATGCCAGAGCCACAGGCATACGGTGCAAATACACGTACCAGGGAGACGGCCAGAAATGCAAACAGCAATGCCCACAGAATGTACATTAAGTAATTCAGAATGTAAGCACTGGCACCCTAAAGAGCAGACACAAAAGAAGGAAGAAGCGGTGAACCATAGCAGACCTGAATAATGTACCCAACTCCACCATCTCCATTAGGAAAGCAAAGTTCTGATGGGCTCAGAGAGGTTCCTGCCAGGCCTGCATAAAGAAAAGAACCAGGTGTCGCTATTGCTATAGTCGCGGCACACAAACAGCATCAGGTGTTTCTCCAGGAGCTATTTACACAAGCCTTCCAGTGCATGAAATCTCAGCAGTAATGGAAAGCAAGGATGATGCTGGGTTGTAATCACCACTTGCACTGTAGTTAATAAAAGGCGTGGCACACAAAACTCTGCCTGTGAGACTCCGTACGATTTGTTTTGTCTTGTCTGTGGTGAGATGGCCTCTCTTTGTTTTCCTTACAGCCACACCCAGACCACAGTGAATAAGCTTCAGTTCTGTGTTTGAGAAGGCTGCTTCTCTAAGTGTGGCCCATGGACCAACAGCACCAGCATCACCTGGGAGGTTGGCAGAAACATAACTTGTGGGCCCTACCCTTGGGCTGCAAAATCAGATACTTCACAAAGGCACACGGCCCAGTGTATTTTAACAAGCCTCTGGAAGATTCCAGCAAGTGCTAACATGTGGCAGGCACTCCTAGAAGGGAGCTGCTTGAACACCCTCTCCCGAAAAATGTATTGGACTATTGACTCCAAAGTAGCTAGTCTTGTCTTTTCTTTCCTTTTCTGATACAAACACACAACTTTTGTGTTTGTATCAGAAACACTTTATCCTTTCTCAAGGCTTCAGCTTCTTCTCACCATCTGGATTATTCAAGTAAGAGAAAAGGAAAAGATCACCTACCTGTCAGGCCATGGCCATGGCCACATACATGCCTATTAAATGTAAAGACATGTTCCTGGAGACTGCAATGTAGCCACATATTTCACACACTATGTAGTGAGAAATCAGCCCAAGGAATACCTTTCATCCACTTAAATAAGTACATTTTGAAGGCTAAAACTAACTTCTCACTCTTTTAAAGAGTAATTCTTTGAAACAAAGAATAAATCTTACAACCAGTTGAAAAGATAGGCACCTCTATTTCCCCTGGAACACATGCTGCAAGTAGGAAAAAGATGGCAGTCAGCCAGGCCCATCTGCCCATGCCCATCAACCCAAGTATATAATTTCTTTTTGGAAATAATGGCAAGAATGTGTGAGATTTCAAGACCCCTGACTGTTTCTGAGATGTGAGGGAATATTCCATCAAGAGAAAGGTTTAGTAAAATGGCAAAGTACATTGCAAAGGTCTTCAGCTATGAAAGTCAGTCAAAAGAAACGGGAAAAGGAGAAGTTCAAACAGATTACAGATATCCTCCCAACATACTCTAACTTTTACAGTTCTCCCATTACCCCTAATGTGAAGCTTGTTACCTAGCTCCTTTCACCTGGTCTTGATCCATCAATGACCCTCCTCCTCGTCCTTCTTTTGAGTCAGAGTCCTACTATGGAGACTAAGCTGGCCTCTGTCTCAGCAAAATATGCATGACAATCTGAATTTCTAAATACTATGAAGGTAAGTACTAGATCTGTGGGTCACCCATGTATTCATGTACCCCCGACCTGCTTTTCACAGAAGCATCGTCTGACTGGGTCAGAAAAGTTCAATGGAAGATGATAACAGAAACCACAATGAAACGCTATTTCACACCCATTAGGTTAGCTACAATGAAAGCAGATGCTAGCAAGTGTTGTAAAGTAGGTAAGCAAATCAGGACCCTCATATTTTTGCTCATATATTTGCTCATGGGAATGCAAATAAGTGTATCCACTTTGCAAACCATCCTACCAGTTCTTCAAAATGTTAAATCTAGGGGTCACCTCTCTCCCAGAGGTTACACCTATACCCAAAATAGATGAAATATATGCTCCCACCTGGAGCACAGATATTCATGGTGACATTGTCATGCTAGCCAAAAATAAGAACACATGTTCATCAAATAATATGCAGCCTAGCCATATAATGGAGTATCATACAGCAATGAAAAGGAAGGAAATGCTGATTTAGGCTACAACATGAAGGAACTTGGAAAACAATATGCTAAGAAACACAATGTCCACAAAGTTCACAAAGTCATGGATTCATTTAACTCAAATGTCTAGAAGGGGGAAATTTGTAGAGACAGAAAGGTCATTGGCAGTTGTTCGGGACTATTAATCAATGACTCTGGGGCAGAACAGGCAGATTTTGGAGGGATGTTATGGATAAAAATATTTCAAAATTGATCATGGTGATCATTACATAATTCTGTGACTGTGACCAAAGCTACTGAATTGTACTTTCTGCGGAAGGATCTTATAGTGGTATATTATTTGTGTTTTAATAAATAAAGCTTGCCTGAGGATCAGAATGCAAAGCAGCCACACTAGTCAGCCATACAGACCAGGCAGTGGTGGCACACACCTTTAATCCCAGCAGCCACACTAGTTAGCCACAGAGGCCAGGCAGTGGTGGTGCACGCCTTTAATCCCAGCACTAGAGAGGAATAAAAAGGGGGAGGAGACAGGGGTCATGCTCAGTCTCAGTCTGATGACTTGTGGAGGCAGGATTTCCCATTTTGATCTGAGGTAGATGTAAGAACTGGTGGCTGCCTGCTTTGCTTTTCTAATCCTCAGCTTGAACCCCAATTATCTGTCTCTGGTTTTTATTATTCGTGCTACAGATCTGATGAAGTATAAATTGGCTCCCTGAAATTGTTACTTTATAAACTGATAAAAACCTTTTCTTCCAGCTTAAAACATAAAAATCAACTCCATTTCTTCAGCACAAAGAAGAAACTACCTTTGGTAAGAAAAAGGCAAATATACCAGCTGTGATAGTTCATGCCTGAAATCTCAGAACTTGAGAAGCTGATGTAGGAGAATTACAGTGAGTGCCAGGCCAGGGTGGGCTATAGTGTGAGGCCATGTCTGAAAAATCAGTAAAGAGAGAGGGGAAAGGGGAAGAGAGAAAAGACAGACAAAGTGAGGGAGACAGGAAGGGAAGAAAGGCGCATCCTAAAATAAACATACAATGCCCATGAGCAAGGGGCTCCAAGGTGAGCAAAGGCTTTCCAAGTAAATTCTGAGCAGCTGCAGAGCTCAATGAAAGCAAGCAACAGCACTATTTAAGTCACAGAATATTATCTGGAGGTGAAATCATGGGTGTTCAGGAACTTGGGATTATGGTGGTCCCCGGCCAAGATCCTACACAGATACACACCTCTGACTGGCTCAACAGAAGCTCTGACCACTTCTGCCACAGGGGACACTTGTCCCTGTCCTCAAAAGTGGTCTCATTGGAGGTCCAGCAGCACTGTTCATGACTGTACCAGAAGGCAGATAGACAGACCCCCTCCTTCAGGTCTGTCATCCAGTCAACAGCGAGATCGATGACCCCAGCCAAGGTACCTAGAAAAAGAATAAATCGTGGAGAAGAATTGCCACATGGAAAGAAGACAGGCCATTCCCAAAGCTGAGTGTACACCCATGCTACTGCCACTAAAACTGACAGCTGCTTTCATTCACCTGGAAGTCACCTGAGCATTTATGGCATGAGCCAGTCAGGGGCACCCCAAAGAGCCACAAAGGCCGTAGGGCCTCAAATCAGGTAGCAGGGCTATGTGGTTCCATTCTCTTAAGTTGTGAGGGCAGATGAAAGTTTAGGATTCAGTCATCACTCTCTGAGTTTTTTAGTGTCAATATACAGCTTGAAAATTTTCCCCAATTTAGGAAGATGACTCGTGAGATAAGATTGCTTTTTATGCAAGCATAAGGACCTGAGTTCAAATCCCAACACCTACATAAAATCTGAGCATGACCATATGTCCCTATATCCCCATTGTTGAGGGAAGCAACATGGAGATACCGGAAACTCCCTGAACAGCCAGTCTAGCCAAAAGAACAAGCTTCAGGTGCAGTAAGAGATCCTGCCTGGAGGGAATATGGTAGAAATAAACACAGGAAGACATCTTTGTCTGGCCTCAAAATATGTATGTACTGGTGGGTGCACTCACACACACACACACACACACACACACACACACACACACACAAAACATACTCATAATTCATATCATGTGCACTAAACACACAAACAAGTAAACAAGCCTTCCCTCTCCAATGGCTCTTTCTCATCAACATTTAAGTCGCCCCTAGTCCACACTCCCCTCCAGACACTGCCCTGGAGCTGCCCTTCCCTCTTCTTTCCCTCAGTCCAGTTCATTTTCTCCTTCTACTAGGAAAGCAATAGCCTGTACCCAGTCTTCATTATTTGTAACAGGTCACAGAGCACACAACCAAGAGGCCATATGTAGCCCACTGCCTTTTTTGTTACTAAAGCTTTAACTCAGCACAGCCACACTTTATCACTGGATGCTGACTGTGGCTTCCTACTACAGTAGCAGAGTTGAAGAAACTACATAGCTCAAAAAGCCAAAAACACTTACTTGCTAGCCTTTGATAGAAAGAAAGTTGCCAACCCTAGTTTTAGGCCTCTTGGCATCATTTGAAATTGCCAAGCACTCCATTCTTCCGGAAGCTCATGGCTTCTGTAAAGTTTAGCTCTCCTGGTTCCCCCCTTGCTTTCGGATTTTCTGTCTCCCTTGATCTTTCCTGCTCCTCCACCCTGCTTTCTAAGGGGGATATTTCTTCAAAGCTTGACCCTAAACCCTTTTTCTCCTACATAGGACGCATTCTTCCCTGACTGTCTTATTTGTATCCCTCTTGTTACTGAGCCCTAAAGGTATATCCAGGCCCACAGAA